>JAULBS010096407.1:0-16672 GCA_032355785.1 Symmetromphalus regularis | reverse complement strand
AGAATAGTGGATAATGGATATAATGTATGCATGTAATAATATATAAACAAGACGGTTATTCAGTTAATTATGTGATTCAAATTATATGCTTGACTCCCAATTTTTGAATGGTTGACTGCCAAAGTAAAACCCTGTGAGTCATGATGACTCCTATTTTCCAGATGCTAGGTGGAACCCTGTATATGGTCAATAAATAGGAATTTTTGTTTATCAAAACTCAGGGACTGTTTAATATCCTGCAGTTATTACTACAAACAGACTTGTTCAGGCAGCCACCTGTTTTAAAATGTCACATTTATATCCTCCAAAAAAAATATAACTTGTATTAACCAGCCATCTGTCTTAAATGAACAGTACAACATAACCTGTTTAAGCAGTCACCTGGCTTACAGTCACCATCAACTGTCCAAAACATTAGCTAATTTAGTACAATATAACCTGTATTGAACAGTCACCTGTTTTAAACAGTCACCTGCCTTAAAAGACCACAATTATTTGCTCCAAAACATTAGCTAATTTAGTACAATATAACCTGTATTAAACAGTCACCTGTCTTAAACAGTCACCTGTCTTCAAAGACCACCATTATTTGCTTCAAAACATTAGCTAATTTAGTACAATATAACCTGTATAAAACAGTCACCTGTCTTAAAAGACCACCATTATATGCTCCAAATATTAGCCACCTGTCTTAGGTCATCATCTGTTCCCAAAAATTAATATAGTTCAATACAACCCAGTGGTCTCCCAGTATTCAGGAAAGGGATGGAGGGTGTCAGTGAAACTGATTCCACTTATAGGACGGGATGGTACCTAAGATATGCAGGGTACGTGTACTTTGAAAACATCTTTGTATATATACAGTCAAACCTGTCTTAAGCAGCCACACAAAGAAGTAAGAAAATGTGGCCTCTTAAAACAGGTGACTGCTTAATACAGGTTAAATTATAGTAAATTATGGTAGAAAATAAAGGTGGCTGTTTTAGACAGGTGGTTGCTTAATACAGGTGGTCCCATGGACAGGTCTGACTGTATATTCAAGACAATGACATGACTTATGATTTTGGATGGCAGCCTAAATAAACGGATGACAGATATTACTACTGCTGCAAATTGTAAAAGTAAAGTTTGTTTTATTTAACGATGCCTCTAGAGCACATTGATTTTTATCTCATCATCGTCTATTGGATGTCAATCATATGGTCATTCTGACATACAAGTATGTATTTAGAAGAAACCCGCTGCTGCCACATAGGCTACTCTTTCCCGATAAGCAACAAGGGGTCTTTTATATGCACCGTCCCACAGACAGAACAACACATACCACAGCCTTTGATGAACCAGTTGTGGATCACTGGTTGGAACAGAAAAATGCATGACATTGTAGCGAGACCCCTATAATCTGCATTAAGCAGCCACCTGTATTAAAAGGCCTTGAATGACTAACACATAGTGTTAGAGAAAACCTGCTAGAGCCATACATGTGCAACCGCTGAAATGGCCCGTGGCAATCAGCAATGCCATGGAGATTGTCAGTTTTTCATTTTCAATGGCAATTTTTTTTTGCCCTGAATTAATTTTCTTTTTTAAGATATACTTTACACTAAAATTTATATGGAAAATGCCATGGACACTATTTCTCCACAGCATTTATTTTGCCATGGACATTTTCACGTGGGCTACTCTTTCCAATTAGTAAATAATGTGCGGAGGTATCCTGAAATAATCCTTTTATCACTATATGAAAGGTGAGAATTAATGCTAGTCATCTAGCCAGGTTTAGACTTCTTAACGGCTATATTTACAAAGCCATCTTTTGTCAATCTGGTGTTTATGTATTGTAGTAGTATGTAATTACAGTTGGAGAAAAAAAATAGCTTCATACACTCAACCCACTATACTTACGAGTTAATAATTCCAAGACGTCCCACTGTGCGTAATTAAAAAATGCACACAAAGGAGCATTCGGTTACTTAACACCTACTTGTATACAGAGTGCCACGACCATACAATCACAGTTTCGTGTGTATGCATTACTGGGTATTAAACCCCTATGCATGCATTTGTATTACTCGAGTCAAGTTATCGCCTTGTAGGAATAACCCAACACCAATACCCTGGAGCACCCAGTCTGATAAAATCAATTAAACCGAGAATAGCTTTAAACTGTACTACAATGTATTTAATACAGCCCTAACATTTCAACAATGTATTTAATACCATCATTCTTGCATAATATAGGTATGCATGGCATGCTAATTTATATCTATGGGATACAACCATACTGTTCCAGGTAGTGGAAGCAAAAGAAGATGGGGGAGGGGGCAAACAGAGACATGAGGGGGGGGGGCAGGGATTTTGCCAGAGTGTAAAATTCCATACCCTTAAATTTTCTGAGGGTACAACTCTATGCAGTCAAATTGTTGGGATAATTTGTTTTTAAGGCAGCTGTTTCCATGCTTGTGATGGGAACCCAGCTAACATATGTCAAAGTGGTCTATAATTCATTTCCGAGCTTCAAAAATAAAAATAAACATTTCAGGCCCTCCTCCCACCCAACCCATTCTGTGTACTCTCAAATTATTTTCTGTAGGAAATCCTGAGAGGGGTAGGGCTAACAAAGACATTGGGAGAGCACTGAGTTTTAAGTGGAACGAGGTTATGCTTGATTCAGAATTAATGTCTTGGCTATAGCTCATCCCTAGCCCCCCCCATGCCCCATTCCACCATGCCTATGTTCAACAATGTATTTAATACCACCATTCTTGCATATAAAGGTATGCATGGAATGCTAATTTATATCTATCGGATATAAATAGAAATCCATTCAGGTATTTTCGTGGTGGTATCGGATGATAATTGAACAGGTTTAAAACATTATCGTTATGGCAGAGTCATAAAAGCACCAATATAAAACATTGTTGTAAAGGTAGCAAGAATTATTGCCGATATATAAATCATGAGTCAGATTTAAAACATTATTCACTGTACATTCAGGGCCGTAGCTAGGAAATTTTGTTTGGGGGCAAATAAATTCTTGGCACAGATGAGGGGCAAAGGTACAAGGCACTTGGGAGGTCTGGAGGTATGTCCCTCCCCCAGGAAATTTAGAAATCTAGAGGCTCTAAAATGCCATTTCCAGCCATTTCAGGGAGGTTACATACTTAAAACATTATTTTTATTTATTTGTTTAACAACCACCCACCAACCCCCACCCCAACACAAAAAAACAAGTGCATTGATTTTGTTTGCCTTTTCATTAGGACGATCGATCAGTTGTCAAAGGCAAAGGCAAAAGGAACATGAAATTCCCAATTTCTGGACAATAAATTCCCAAACTGGTTAATAAACATAATATTACAGTAACATAAATTCAGTGGTGTGGAAAAAACTTCCCAATTATGATGAAAATCGTGCTAATTTTCACAATCCCTTTAGCCAAAGGACCCTGGTGAGAAATCCTGGATAAATCCTTGTATACAGCTAAAACTCTTGAGACAGTAAAGAGAAGTATTTTCTTTTAAGTTTGTTTCTATTGTCCTTTTCTAATTCTATACTGTCTTTACTGAGGTGTTTTTGGGGAGAGGGGAGATGCCAACTGCCCCCCCCCCCTTTCACATCCTGCTAGCTATAGCCCTGACATTATTGTAGTGGTACTAAACCATAATAGCAGATTTAAAACATTTTTGTAGTCATTAATCTACATTAATAGTAGGTATTTAATTTACTTAACACTAGATTTTTAAAAGTCATCTGGGTTTGGTAAACAGGATATGAAGCCATTAACAACTACATGAGGCATGAAGGTGTTGTATTTTTAAAAAAATAATATAAATTAAAACATTTTTTGCTTTAATATTTCAAGATATATTACAAGATTATCATCTGTTGTCAACATTTTTTCATCAGTAATTTTAATTATTTAAAAATGTTAATGCTTTTATTTATTCAACCCTTGAAATTGCCTGTGGCAATCGGCAATGCCATGGAGATTGCCACAGATTTTTGTTTTGTATGGCACATTTTTTGCCACAGACAAAAACAAATTTCAAGATTATTATTTTTTTATTATTATTAAAAATAAAGTATACTTTACACCAAAACAGCCATGTAAAATGTTGTGGATACTATTTTTCCACAGGTTTTACTTTGCAGTTGACATTTTCATAATTGTAGGGGTTGACCTCCAATATTAAAATTATACAACTATCCACCAGTATTAATTTGTTTTTACATATCTTTTCATCCTTACTTCCAATCATGCTCAAATATCAAACATTTATAAAATGATTTTGGCCCACCTCATTACACTCCAATATTAAAAATATTTAAAATTCCTTAGGACATCACCCTCATTTCTAAAATAACCGGTAGTGCATTCACTCCGGTACCATGCAGAGTACTTGTATTAACAGGATTCATGGCACTATCTACATGTATCTGTAATTTCATCTGCTTGGTGCACATCTTTGGAATATTTTGGGCACATACCATGAAAGAAGAGCATTGTTACATGTACAACTCGGACCGTTATACAGCTGCATGTTAACTGGTACTAAATATAATAAAACAAGAGCATTGTTAGCATGGTTATATACATGTTACATGTACAACTCGGACCATTATACAGCTGCATGTTAACTGGTACTAAATATAATAAAACATAGGTTCCACATGCTCTTGTCATACTTTACAATTCAATTATATTATGTGTTACATATACTTATATTACATGTTATATACACACATAATTACATTACATACACATTACATACATACACATCAGATAAACATACATTGCATATTACATACATTACATGTTATCTACATTTCATCTTATAACCAATTATAAAGCTTTCCTCTAATACATCCTAACTATAACACGGTTTAAAGCACTCTTTTGGATCCTCTTTCAAAACTGTATATCAAAATAACTTGTTTTCTACTTTAGTCTAATCTTTCTATTTTTTTTCCTTTCCTTTCCGCTCGCTGAGTACTCTGTATTATAGCTATTTTCAACCATGAAGAAAATTTGTTTTATCTTTGGTCTGTAAACAGGAAATATCATCATGAATTTTTACAAAACATTTTTCCAAACTGTCCTTAACTCACCTTTACCCTCCCCCTCCCTTCTCTCCAAGGGTATGATTTCAAAGAGACTGCTTGCCCATGGTGAGCATGCTTGAACAGTTTTCTGATGTATGTGTATGTTATAAGTTTGCTTCACTTCTTGCCAGTGATGTTGAGAAAGATCAATCACTTGACTTTGACATCCTCATATCTCGTTACAGTTCAAATACCATAAGCTCCCTGTGGGTACAAAGTCTATCTTCAAAGGCATGGCACTACTGAAGTGAAGTCTTAACAGTGCTCCTTGGCAAATCACAATAGGGCGGGTGGGTGGTAAGGTGGTCGCTTACAGAGATAAAGTAAGCTGTAACTTTCTCTGTACTATCAATTTACAATGTATTTTTTATTTACTTCTTTTTTAGTTTATCTCTGAAAAATGGATTATATTGTACACAAAGTAAAGTTTGTTTTATTTAACGATGCCTCTAGAGCACATTGATTTTAATCTTATCATCAGCTATTAGACATGATATGGTCACTGTTACATTTATTTAGAGGAAACCAGTAGCTGCCACATAGGCTACTCTTTCCGATATGCAGCTAGGGATCTTTTATATGCACAGTCCCACAAACAGGAAAGCACATACAACGGCCTTTGATAAACCAGTTGTGGACCACTGGTCGGTGTAAGTGATTCACACCTACCCATCTAAGAGCCTTGCATAATACTCACACTAGGTTGGAGCCAGTATCAAGATTTGATCCCATTACCTACCAGCTGTAAGACCGATACCTTAAAGTAAAGTTTGTTTTATTTAATAACGCCTCTAGTTCACGTTGATTTTTATCTTATCATCAGCTACTGGACATCAATCATATGATTATTCTGATATATTTTTAGAGGAAGCCCGCTGCCGCCACATATGCTACTCTTTCTGACAAGCAGCAAGGGGTCTTTTATATGCAGTGTCTCACAGGCAGGACAGCACATATCATGATGAACCAGTAGTGTACAACTCGTTGGAATTGAAAATAGACCAAACTGCAAATGGGTCCACTGAGAAGGATCAATCCGATTACAGACAGCTTCACAGACGGACACGCTCCCATTTGAGCTACATCCCTCTACATGACTGACAGCTTAACCACTGCGCCATCGAGGCCGGTCCATCACTTTATGAGTCAGAGAGCCGAGAAAAAACACAGTTTGAAAGAATACAATATGCACTGTATATGTGTGATGTGGTTGGCGCGTTGATAAAGGGAGATATAAACATGACATAGCCGCATACCTACATGTAGATACAACACAGGACCCGATTATGTACATTCACATGAGAAACTTGTTTGATGTGCCGGCAAACAAAGGATTCAGTGAGCTGCGAACTAGAAAGCTGTGAGGCGTAAGTCAATTGATTCAAATGAAAGATGGCCTCCGTGTCCACATCTAACCCAGCCTTCACTGTTCAATGGCAGAGTTCATGTGAAAAAGTGTAAATTCATAGTGTTTGTTGTCAGTAGGTGTAACACAAAACTCTCAATGTCAAGACAATACCCCATTAAATTTTTTTTTTTCAAATGGCTGGATTTCAATGTTAAAAACGTAACCCAGACACTTAGTGCAATGAAATGATGATCAAATAAACAAACGGGCAAAAGAAACAATACTAAAAATAAGAATAAAATATTTTGGACATTTGGATATTTTGTTTAAGGCTTCTGCAGATTTTGTTTTCATTGATGCTTAAATAAAATGATGGCATTTATGTCGACTATAAATCTGTTTTGCAAATACAGATGTTATTTTCAGTTTTGTGTGGTTCCTCAAAGTTATTGTTAAATTATCCTTGGTATTATTTCTTTTGCCCATTTTGATTATACTTCTAAAATGTTTGTAAAATTTTTTTATTTGTTCTCATTGAAAATATACTATTACAATTACACAGTGGCATACAGCAAGGGAGGTAGAGGGGGCGACATCCCTAAGAATCCATTTCAGGGTGCATCCAATCAAAGAGTGAAATTAAAATTAGGCCCTACATTTGAGTCTTATGGGCATACAATCAAAGAGTTGTCTCCGAGCATCACCAAACCTCTGCACACCACTGCAATTACCTGTACATTAACTGATTAAGTATGCACAATGTACATGTAAGTATGCATAATGTACATGTAACTTGTAAGTATGCACAATGTAATGTAAATATGCACAATGTCAATGTACATACATGTAACACTAGCAGATCGAGGGGAGTCCAGATGGTCAGGGAACCCTTTTCACGATTTTTTAAACCCTTTTACGAGTGGAAGGACATAGAAATTAACAATTTTTTCACCTATTTCTATTCACTCATCACTTTTGGACCCCCCTTTCCAGAAATCCACTTTTGGACACCCCCTTTTAGAAATCCTGCATCCACACCTGTGTAAGGACCCTCCACCTCAGTTTGAGCACTGCGTAGACTGACAGTACATTATATTTAGATGGATTGTCATCACCTACAAATCATTAGAAATATATTTTGTAATGAAGGCATGGTGGAATCATTTCGATTACATTCACATTATTCATTTTAAAATATATTTTTATAATAAATTTATTTTTCATTCAGTTACAGTACATTGAATTTGTTTTTTTTACCATAGTCATATTTATTATATTTGTTATTATATATTATTGTATAAAGTTTATCTTATTGTAAATCAGCTCTGTACATTGACTTATTTTAAAATATGTTTAATTTAATCATAGTATGACCTCCAATAGACAAAATTTAATTCGTGAGCTGGGTGGTCTCTCAACAACTTTTTTTTTAACAACACCACTAGAGCACATTGATTTATTAAATGTTTGACATGTAGTCAAGTGTGAGCCAGCCTTCTTCATGTTTTAAACCACTGTCTTCAGCTCGAGTCTGATGTTCTACCTTTAAACAACCATACATCATATAACAACAATGTCGATGGAAGAAAAGTAAAGTTTGTTCTATTTAATGATGCCTCTAGAGCACATTGATTTTTATCTTATCATCGGCTATTGAATGTCATTCTGACATATTTCTTTAGAGGAAACCTGCTGCTGCCCATACGCTACTCTTTCCAGTAAACAGCAAGGGGTCTTTTATATGCATCATCCCACAGACAGAACAGCACATACCACGGCCTTTGATGAACCAGTTGTGGAACAGTGGTTGGAACGGAAAATAGCCCAAACTGCAAATGGGTCCACTGAGAAGGATCAATCCGATGACCAACCAGTTCACAGACGACATGCTACTGATTGAGCTACATGTCAATGGAAGTATGCATCATGCAGTTCTGTGTACATGTAAAAATGCATATACTGTATATGACATGCTTCTAGATCACTCGAACTTGCTCAACATAAAAACTCCACATGTAACAAGCAAATATTAGTTTTTTTAGAGAGGGTTTACGAAGTTCACAGTCTTTTGATTTCAAAGGAAAAGACCATAATATACTACATAAGCTATATATTTTGGGGGATCATTTTTCGACAGGAATCTGGCAATCTATTTCTTGTAATACTCCTATAAATAAAAATCTCAGTGTAATAGTGTTAGAATGAAGTGATCCCACTGGCAGTAGCTAGTGGGAATTTCCCTAATAGCTCAGCTGGTAGTGCTAGAATCTCAATCTGAGAGTCATGGTTCGAATACCCTCAGTGGAGGTTGAGATTTTTCTGTTACAATAGGAATCCAATAATATTCCCCCATCAATTCAATCTTCAAATATGTTTTAAAATGTTTTTAATTCGACTGATATTATTATAGTACATTGTTTATTTAAGGAAAAATGTGAGTCCATGCTATTCACATTAATAATGCAACCCCTGAAAATGCCCACGGCAATCGGCTATGCTTGTTGTCTCCAATTTAGGGAATTGTATTATTGGCTGACTGCTGCACAAACGTGTGCTGTTTAAAAACTACTATATATCAAAGGTGTTTTTATATTTATTTATTTTCGTTTTTACACCATATTGATTCATCAATAATTGGCTATTGGATGCATTTGGCCATTTTGACACGTAGTCAAGTATGAGTCAGTTTCTAAAGGTTATGAACCACTGTCATCAGCTTCAGTCCGATGTTCTACCACTGGACCACCAAAGCACACTATATCAGAAGGAACCTACTACTAAAATTTCAGTGGTCACAGTAATTAGTTATCACCGGCTTCAGACACTTAAATAAACAAAGATGGCGGCCAAAGCATATCTTTACGATTCAACTTAAAATAAAAGTAATTTAGAAGAAATAATTATCAAACATAAATTATAACACACTCAACATTAAACAAGAACATAAACATGCACGATGTGATGTTAAATTGCAAGAAGTTATCGTTATCTATGCTTTGAAGCATGACTGTTGATTGATCGTATCAAAACATTGAAAGTCGGACCATAATTACTAGTAGCTGGACAGTCAGTCAGGTTTAATTTTTCACGGGTTCTTAATTTTGTGCTAAATATGTTTGCACGAATAGAGCAAAAATTAAGTTCCCACAAAAATTTATAAAGTATTTTACAGTAACTTAAGTTAGTTGTCATTGCTTCGTGGGCATCAATTCAGCTTTAAAATTTGGGTAGGTGGACAAACTACCATGAGCCTCAATGTATAATAAAGTTTGAAGGCTGTTTCTTACGTCGAATTACGTCAAAAATGAAGTTCGTACAAAACTATGATAGAAGGGTTGACTACTTGCCATTTTAAATAAAGTAATTAAAATTATTGTTGTATTTTTGTTGTGGGAGGGACATTTATATAGATGTCCTCCAGCATTGAAAAGTGAAGGAGATGTGTCCCCCCACCCCATCCCCCACCAATTGGTGTCTATGAATTACTTGCAAATAACCACGTTGTGCCAAAATTAATGCAATCTAAAACTCTGTATATATGTGCATGGTATTCTCCTATTACATGCATTTTAGATATTTCTAGCTACATGTTCTCCTGCACACATGTATGTAGAAATGTATACACTGTCATCGAGTAAAAAGCACATTACATGTACATAACACACGACACTACACAGGCATAACTAAGATAGTGCACACAATGTGATACTATTTGTAGATTTAGGCATGCAGGCACTGCGCCAAAAAGAAAAAATGCAAAAACTACAAGATGCTATATATATTGTACATTCGTATGTTCGTGTTCTCATTACCTGTGTGTACGACATGTATATAAAAATGACACAATCTGTCAAAAGTAAACTAATTATTATACTTATTATAGTGATTAATAATAAAAACCATACAGGGGCAGCGCAGACATTATGGCTGCCATACCACATAGAGCCTGGCGTACCACTTTTTCTATTATTTCTATTTCTTATTTCTGCATAAGTAATAGTTCTTCGGAGGCTCAGCTTGGTTGCCTTTGGCAACCTTGAGCCGTATCACTATTTTTTACGCCGTGCCGCCCCTGCCATGCTTTAACACTCTAACCTGTTATAACAGCTACTATATATACTCAACCAAAAAAGAAAGAATGTATGCAATCAAGTCATTTATTTCATAAACCAGATGACATTCATTTCAGAAATTCTGGAGGTGTGTATATGTGCAGTAATAACACAAATTGTGCACATGTTTGCTGCCAATGGACCATTATGTACTGTGCCCATCCCATGAAGCAAACATATTTCAAAATGCCTACTTTTTTTTTTTTTGAGTATATTACAACCACCGAGGCTATAGTTTGTGATGTTCTGTCTGTGGGAAAGAGCATATGAAAGATAACTTGCTACTATCTGAAAAGAGTAGCTTATGTGGTGGTAGGTTTCCTTAGAGAACATAAGTCATACACACTACATTTGACATCTAACACATTGTGATAGGGTATCATTATATCATCCTTTTGGTAGTGGGATCTAGCTCAAACAGTAGCGTGTCTGCCTGTGAAGCGGTCGGTCATTGGATCGATCCTTCTCAGTGGAACCAATTGCAGTTTGGGCTATTTTCCATTCCAACCAGTGGTTCACAACTAGTCAATCAAAGACCATGGTATGTGCTGTCCTGTCTGTGGGACGGTGCATATATATATATATATATATATATATATATATAAACTTGCTGCTTATTAGAAAGAGTAGCCCATGTAGCAGCAGTGAGTTTCCTCTAAATAAATATGTCAGAATGACAATATGATTGATGTCAAATAGCCGATGACAAGACAAAAACCAATGTGCTCTAGAGTCAGCATTAAATAAAACAAACTTTACTTTATATCATCCTTTTCAGTATATTGCTTATAAAATTAAAAATTAAATCTCCACAGCATTGCCGATTGCCGCAGGTAATTTCAGGAATTGACTATTGTTGTCTGTTGTTAGTGCAAACAGGTTAGTAAAATGATTTTTATCTTATCATCGGCTATTGGACATCAATCATATGGTCATTTTGACATGTATTTAGAGGAAACCCACTGCCGCAACATAGGCTACTCTTTCTGATAAGCAGCAAGGGGACTTTTATATGCACTGTCCCATGGTCTTTGATTAACCAGTTGTGGACCACAAGTTGGAATGGAAAATATCCCACACTGCAATTGGATCCACTGAGAAGGATCGATCCGATGACTGACTGTTTCACAGGCAGACATGCTACTGCAGACAGGTTAGAGAAAGATTCCCACTTCTAAATATGAACTGTCAACACTTGGTTCAGGCTGTCACTATGGGTTCAGGTTCAAACTTGTGCTCTATCAAGAGGACAAGAATCAGGGGTCAAGTGGAAATAAAAACTGATAATACATATACCTCCCACAGGAGTGCATGACAACACAAGTATCCCCCACTGAACTTATCAATGAGCAGGTGTTCACAGTCTGTTTGGCAACAATTTCAAGATTAGGCTGTATTCAAGTTCATGAATAAAATATGATAGAAGAGATGATTAAAATATACCCTCTTATTTCCATGCATTATTGAAGAAATGAATAAAATTTGTTTAATGGTGACACTAGAGCGCATTAACTTATTAATTATCGGCTTATGAATGTCAAATGTTTGTTATTTCTGGTGTGGAGATGTAGTACACAGGGATACAAATTAACGCACGCCCCCTCGTCCGATCCTAGTTAAAAAAAAATATATATATGTATCTTGGGGCGAGTAAATCCTTACTGCTGCTAGTCCCTCAGGCCAGTAGATATATTTTTCAAATCTTAAAATTAAAATAGAGGGACTAGCAATGTTTCGTGGAGACGAGTAACTTTTTAAGGATACTAGTCCCAAGGTGAGTGAAATTAATTTTTTAATTTCTAACCCTGATTACATGAGAGGAAACCTTCTATATTATCCTATTAGCAGCAAGGGATCATTCCCACAGACAGTACAGCACTACCACAGCCTTTGATATAACTATATGTATACACATAAATCAGGCATTTGTTGGGGTGGGTGTGGGGGGGGATCTGAAACATTGCATATCTTGACTGGAAATAGTGCAGGGCTACATCTGCCACTCACCAATGGTAAAATTAACATTTGACGAATTTTAATGTAATCTGGCGAAATAATTTCTTTTAATAATAGCCATTTAAGTGCAGAAAAAAAGATGACTTTTCTTTTTGATATTTTTATAGATAATTTGGCGAATGTCACTGTTGTGCCAGAGCTAGCCCAGTATTGCATAACCTATAGGCTTGGAAATATGGCATGACCGGGAGACTTGAAATATTGCATGAACTGAAGGCCTGGAAATATTGCATGACTGGGAGAGATGGAAATATTGCATGACTGGGAGAGATGGAAATATTGCATGACTGGGAGAGATGGAAATATTGTATGACTGGGAGAGATGGAAATATTGCATGACTGGGAGAGATGGAAATATTGCATGATCTGAAGGCCTGGAAATATTGCATGATCTGGAGACCTTGAAATATTGCATGATTTGGAAAGCTGGAAATATTGCATGACCTGAAGGTCCGGAAATATTGCATTAATTATAGATTTCAAGATACTGGAAATATAGCATTATAGATTTCAAGATACTGGAAATATTGCATTATAGATTTACATATAGTGGAAATATTGCATTATAGATTTCAAGATACTGGAAATACTAAAACAAATTATTATATTTATTTTCACTTGCACAATATCAGCAGACTGATTAAAAACTAATTTTAATTTTTGTTACTTCTTCTGTCTTCATACAATAGCATATCCAAGAGGGGACCAGATGGCCCCTTTTGAAACCCAACTATAATCTTTAAGGGGAAATGATTCTATCACACGCAGCCCAACTGCATTTGGCAGTGGTAGACTCATTAACTAGCAGAATGACAATGGTGTGAAAGGTTTACCGCTAAAACATACATAATGACATAACAAAATACTGTCTGTCTATGTAGGCTACAGCCAATCACACTTGGACCCACCCCACCTTCAGAAATTATAAATTAAATTAAAGTTTGTTTTATTTAATGACGCCTCTAGAGCACATCGATTTTTATCTTATCATCGGCTATTGGAAGTCAATCATATGGTCATTCTGACATATGTATTTCAGAGAAAACCCACTGCTGCCACATAGGTTACTCTTCCTGATAAGCAGCAAGAGGTCTTTTATATGCACAGTCCCTCAGACAGGACATACCACGGTCTTTGATGAAGCAGTTGTGAACCAATGGTTGGACAGAAAATAGCCCAAACTGTAAATGGGTCGGTCCACTGAGAATGATCGAACCGACGACCGACTGGTTCACAGGTGGACACTACCATTTGAGCAACATCCTGTTCCAAAACATACATAATGACATAACAAAACGCTGTCTGTCGAGATACATGTATAGGCTATAGCCAATCTATTTTGGACTCCCCCCCTCCCCCCAACCTCAACCCCTTTCAGAAATTCTTCATCTGCACCTGTGATATCTTGTTAAAATCCATAATCCTAAAACAAAATGTATCCCAAATGTTAAGCACATCTATTAAGAGACAGGCACTTAATGTGAAGAGGTGAATGTAGTAATTCCCTGCGTAACACACATTGACAATCATAAAGCCAACAGAGACACTCGCTTAATTAATCTCTTGTGTACAGACAACTCATTCATTTTTTAGTGGCTTTCATGAGTATATTATAAAAATCACACGCTGAGATAAATGTTTTGTGCCACTGCCTGTTATCTGTTGGTTAATTTATAATATCTATCAATTATATATATATATATTCTATTTACGACCTGTCACAAGGGAAAACATGAAACCTGACATAAAAAAAGAATTAACCGTATTTTTTGTTTTGTTTCTTTGTTTTAAGTAATTGTAAAAACAAACCTTAAGTACTAGAGTAATATAAACACATATTTAAATATTTAATGACCCCCCCCTCCCAATTCCCTAGACCAGAAAAAAACATTGATCATGCCATGGGTCATATTATGAAACAAACGCAACATTAATAATGTCAAAAACATTTATAGCCCAGTGCTGGTATAATGGATATGGAGGAGATTCCAAAACTATTTTTATGATTTTTATATTTTGGACCTACATCCAAAGATAGTTACAACAAAATTATAATCATGGCTGACAGAAGTATTGGATAATTTTATATTACAAACACATTACCACCACACAATGCATATATATATAAGGGGGCGAATTTTAATTTTTAGAGGGCACAGCAAATATTGCCTTCGATTTAGTAAGAAAACTAAGGGCACCAAGGCAAACCTTTCCTTCAAAAGAGGTGGACGAAGGCAATTGGCTATTGGACAAGGAAGGAAACAACTGGAGTTAACCCATTTTTCCTGGTTGGCACCCCTTTCAAGACATCGTGGATCTGCCCAAGCATGTACAAAGGTGGTAGTAGGCCCATACCCGATGGGAAATGTAGGCACCCATTTCAAACTACCCAAGTATTTTTGTAATCTGTACCAAATACAAAGTGGTATAGTCCATCTCAAAATCGTATGTCCATGCTAACTGTCCCATCAGACCCCCCTCTGTTCTGGCTTGATCTGCCACTGGTCAGGTATTTTATATGTTATTTCCCACTAACCTAGATGTAGATCTATACCACATACATTTACACGACCCTTTGGACCGCTATAACTGAAAATAGGCCAATTTACAATCTGTTTTATCTTGAGATCAAAGGTAACACAAATGTGTTAATCATAGCATACCTACAGCAAACACGCAAGTCAAATCTACCTGTATGTTCGTTAAAGCATGGCCAATTAGCACCTGTTATGCAACAGTGACGAGTTACATGTAAGTATGTGCACATCACTTCACAGGTACGAGTTTAATTGGTGGCAGGCAACTCGATTGCTGTATCCGAGAACTGCGTACTGATAAAATCATCATGTCTGGATTAACAATAATTAATTTACTGTGATATAGGTAGTTCAAATTTCTTCAACCTGCAGAAACTATATGTACATAGAAAAAATATATATTATGTAATATAGAATGTAAAATCACAGCTTTAGAAATTTGTGGCAGAAATTGGCAATCCAGTTGTTAAAGCTATTGCGAAGTTAATTTTCAGCATTTTACTGCCTAAGGAATAATATAAATATAATGTGCAGTACGGGTACAACGATACAGCCAAAATCGTATAGCGATATATTGTGATACAGCAAAACCATATTGCAATACAATTTTATTAAATACCAAGATGTGATGGGGTCATATTTTGATACTATCATACTAACTAAATATATTTCAGGCAGGCAAATCTGTACCAATTTCTGATGAAAAAAGATTATACATAGACACAGTAGACTTTTATGTTTTAATTAAGTTTAACTTTATTTTTAGAACTTTGACAAATGTTTTATAGATGGATACTCATTAGGTAAATATATTGCGATTGCGATACATGAAACCATATTATGGTACGTAATGCGCTCATATTGTGGTACGTAATGCACTCATATTGTGGTACGTAATGTGCTCATATTGTGGTATGTATTGCAATATAACAGTATATTGTTGCACCCTTATAAATCACAGCCTTCAAAATTTGCCAAGGAAATTGACAATCCAGTCGTTAAAGCTACTACAAAATTAGTTTGCAGCATTTTACTGCCTAAGCAATAATACAGTGGCGGATCTAGGGAGGCCCCGGTGCCCTAGGACCCCCATTAATTTTACAATTTCTAAAAAAATAATTTTGATTTAAAAAAAAAATTAATGTTAAAGAATCCGAAGATTCTTAAGGGATTTTCTGGATCGGCTACTGAAAAGTATAAATATAATATGTAGTATCAGGGGCTTAGCTATATTGTCACACTGTAAGGATGTGTGAACAATTTCACTCAATGTCATATTTATTTCCAAACCAAATCTTTTATAAATTTTTATTACCAGATCCAGTACTATCATAATAAATCGTATTGGTATTTAAAAAAAAATTAAATTGCCTCACTAAATACAGGACAGTACAAATTGTGTTACAGCTTACATCGTAAAATGTCATATAGACATATTGGGCTTACAATTTTTAAATTTCTGGCTACGCCCATGAGTATGAAATTGCTGTCACAGTTCCACAGTGTAGAGAAATTTAACAATGGCAATTAAGAGCTGTTTACAACATTTCAAA
>JAULBS010096396.1:0-16673 GCA_032355785.1 Symmetromphalus regularis | reverse complement strand
AGCTGCCATGTGAGGTTTTCATGGTATATTCTATAAAACCTCTCTGATGGTCACACCCGTGACAGTGGAATTGCCCTGTAGTAATTCATGCTAGTAATCTAATACTACAATTTAGCTGAGAACCTAAAATAAATGTAATATTAACTATAATATTATGTACGTGTTAACATCAACAAAGAAATGTTAGTAATAAAAACAATACATTTCATGAGATAACACTTCATTAACTAATGATCAAATAAAGTAATAATTAAAAAACAATTTAAATTATCTGATAATTAATACACAAATAAAATATCAATAATAAAGTTTATCACACAAAAGGTTTGTTCACTTTAATTAAAACAATGATCAGAAACAGTACTATTGATGTTCTATAATAATTGAGGTATGTCACATTATCATTATCATATATGAAACATGAAACTGACCAGTCAATTCTCTTAGGAACAGCGGAGCCCTCTCAAATCTGTTTTGCAGACGTACATGTAAATTGATATACATCAATATCTTTTGTTGTTGATGGAACACTAAAAACTTATTTTTGAATTAGTAAACATCCCAGCCTTACCAAGGAGACTGTATGATGTGTAAACTGAGTTTTTTAGTTATTATAATCCCTCCTAAAAGAGCCCCATTGCAGTCCATCTATCAATTAACATAAGTATGATCTATCGATGTTAAAAATCCCATGTAGTATACATAATGAACATGTATGTAAACAAGTAGCATAAGTAACAAACAAGTTATGGAATGTAGTTATAGACCATATCACAAGAAGCACCCACAATGTTTCTAACGTTTACACTTACAGTCAGTCATAATGAACATCTGTAAACATGTATATTTGTTTATATATTGCAAAATGGTACTGTTATAGCAAAACTTTTAAATTAAAGCTGTGCTACTGTAATAAATAACAAAGAAACATATACGTCCTTAATGCACACATCTCTAACAAAAAAAACCCATACATGATTCATTCATAACGTGGGTCGTTCACAATTTTCAACATTTTCGTACATAAACAAAGCATACCGGTACATACAAACAAAGCAAACATATTTTGAGAATCCTGCGCTCCACAAAATTCAAACTCCTAAAATTTAGATTTTGTGTGAAATTTCAAATATTTTAATATAAATTCATATGATGGGTTTGATCCCCCCCCACCAACATGCAGGCATGGTTTGTACAAATAAGAAAACATTGATAATTGTAAATGACCCAATTCTAAACATTTTTCAAACATAATTCCAGCTGAACAATGTGTTTATCACTTCATAACAATTCAATAAGTATACAAAGGATATCATGTTAAAAACACCCCCACATGTTTAAATAATCGGCAGCTATTGGGTGTCAAACTATATTTGTGACATGTGGTTAACAGAAGAAACTGACTACTGTCACATATATGTAGCAAGAGGTCTTTTCTATGCACCTTACCAAACACAGGATTTCAACCTTTGTTAAATGAGTTGTGGCCCACAGTCCACTGAGGGGAATAGATCCAATGACCTATCACACCTCTGATGGGCATACTATCTCTGAGCTACATCATACACTTTCATTAAGTATACAAAGCAGCTGCAATGTTTCTAACAATGACATTTTGCTTGATAGTAACTGATTTGTGTAAATAATTTGATTCAATGCTCTTTTTGAATAATGACAGATCTTAAAGTACATAATATTATTTTGTTCCAACAAATAATAATAATAGTAATAATAAAATGCTCAAAACACTTCATCTCAATCACAAGAACTTCTAGCTCCCATTAAAGTCCTATTACATGTCCATGTTATGAAAATTAACAAAGGAGAAAATCATAAAACAAAACCAGTTTAGATTTGCTATAGTTATCCATGAATCGAAACCAATCTAATAGTGCTGGAAACAAATTATATGCAATCTCATTTAAATATTTCTCATGTTTCAGATAAACCCTAGTAGGAATACAAATGATAACTGTAGTTTTTTTCACATATCATATAGACATTAAGTTAGTTTGTCCAGTCTGTGGAATATCTGAGATTACTAAATGGAATCTAAGAAATAAGAATATTTGATTAACACAACCTTGTCATTAAGTCAGCTCAGTAAGATAAGGTCATAAGTGACAATCAGGTGTGGACACATGGAGCTGATAAAGGAGAGATATAACGTGAAGAAAAAGTGTGTGCATATAGTAGTGGATGTCATATATCAAAGGAAAAATACAATGTCTATGAAAAAGGGACACTCCTGCAGCCTTCCACTTACAATTCATATCTTAATCGCATGACAATCACCTACTACATGGTATATACACCTACTACACATCAAATATATGGTATGTAATACATGGTATATACACCTACTACACATCAAATATACGGTATTTAATACATGGTATATGCACAACAAATCTGACGCCACAAAGGCCTTTTTTATATTTAATTTAGCTTTTGATTTAAGTTATGGACAGTACCTGGAATGGGAAGTAGTCCAATAGGACTAATCTGAGTGACGGACCTACAGCAACTCAGCTGAGCACTCCAACACTTCGCAAAGTTCTGACACATGGTCTACACCGAGATAACAGCAAAGTTCTGACACATGGTCTACACTATGAGACAACTTAGCTATGTTCTGCCACATTGTCTACACTGTGACAACCTAGCTACGTTATGACACATGGTCTACAGTGTAAGACAACATAGTTGTTTTAACACATGGTCTACACTGTTAGACAACCTAGCTGTTTTGACACATGATCTAAACTGAGACAACATAGCAATGTTCTGACACATGGTCTACACTCACTGAGACAACAGCTGTTCTGACACATGGTCTACAATGAGACAACATAGCTGTTCTGACACATGATCTACACTGAGACAACATAGCAATGTTCTGACACATGGTCTACACTGAGACAACATAGCTGTTCTGACACATGGTCTACAATGAGACAACATAGCAATGTTCTGACATGTGGTCTACACTGTGAGACAACAAAAGGGACTAGGGCACTATAACACAGACTATTTAACGCTGTTCTGTATTTCATTCCACAGAACTGATTTGAGATCTTCTTGTAACAGTGCATGTTCTAAGTCAATACCATCACGCCGGGCATCCAGCTCCCCACACTTGTTGAGAAGCCGCTTCAAGTCGAAGTACAGATAGCGCGGAGCATCATACAGAACTAAGTCTCGCAGCATGTCGCACACAAACCACAGGCTCGGCCGTATCACCTGCCCGTCGCATTGTCTCGAAACCACATCACACTGAGAGAAACACTGCTTCGAATACATACATTCCCAATCAGAATCACAGGAAATATTTGTCAGATACCACTTGACTATGTCTGTGGAAACTATTCCACTCACATCTCCTACCAATAGATCATGGTAATAGTTGTAACCAAATCGGTCAGGTCCGATGTTACACATTAGATATCGGTTGTCAAACTCTTCATATATGTCAATGACGAATTCGAGCAAACCCACAGAAAGTTTAGCCCTGTGTGTCCAGTCAGGCAAGCCCCACTTATAGGTGTTAGTGAATATCTTCTGAAACCAGGAGCTGGTCTCCTTATCGTAAAGCTTCATGTTTGGAGTGTGCTGGAATGTGTACAGATTGCCACAAGTCCCGTTCAAGTGGGGGAAAACAAGACTCTTCTCGAACAGGAAGAGGAACAGGAATTCTGGGATGTGAATCAGTTGCCACACTGTCTGGGCTTCACCCAAGCTGATCTGAAAAGATGAAATAAAATAATGTATATGATAACTCTTAATGACAGATGCTGTTGTGATGATTATGTATGATGGGTAGAAATGGATTCAGGTTAAACCAGGAGTGGCTCAGTTCTCTTACCTAGTGGTGAGATGACTTCACGATGGATAAGACAAACAGTAAAGGCTGATATACAGCAGTGTATTCTTGCAGATCACATTAAATTTCGTTTTTCAGGTTTTACAATGCAACACTCATTTCTTAAGTCTTTGTCAAATATGTAGGTGCTTAACTATTTTCCTTGTGTATACGTTGTGTCAATCCAGGCTAGAACATTGAAAATCATTGGCTATAAGATTATGTACACCTAGTAGAGGTGTAATGAATACACAGGGCGGCGAATACGATACGTATCACAAATATAAGATAACGAATACGACTATTCATGAATACATTTAAGCAAACAATACAAAAAGAGCCACAAGTTTAAGGATAACGAAAATAGTTTAAAACAGCATTACCCTTTTGTAATATAATGGAATTGTCTAATTCATTACAATGTTTACTTTAAAAAAAAAAAAACCAAGGAAGTGTGGCTCTGTGCATACAATACTAATGAAAACAGATCAAAAGCCGTTTTAATCGTAAGACATGGTACGTCTTAGCGCTTGATATATAATAGTTTGAGTTTCAAATAAAATAACTTGATTGACCAAAACAAATGCATATATTATGTATTCGTGTATTCGGTTCAGATAGTTACAAATACAATTACGATATGGGTTGCTGTTTGGTGCACCGAATATTCGAGTGTATCGTTACACCTCTAACACCTATAACTGTAATATTATGTTGACAGATACTTTTCTACTTGCACATGTTTAAACAATTCTGGACTGTAAAGATACCATTCATCTTTGTTATTCTACCTTTTCATCGTGATTAAAATCTGAGAAGAGTAAAAGCTTGAGAAGTAGATCAATGCTGGCGTGTCCGTGCGTCTGTTCCAGATAAACTTTAATTCTTTCCCGCAGCTCGGCTACTGAAGTCCCTTCCTGCAAACTCAGCCAAGAGTCCTCAGATACAATACTAGAATTAACTCGTATCACAAAGTTGTCAGAAAGGAATGTCTGCAACATAAATAAATTACAGATCAATCAGTACATGACACTGTATTAATAATATGCTGGTTTAGATAAAGTGTTAGACTAGACAAAATTGTTTAGTGTTATAAGTCTACAACATTCATTTTGATAAAAAAGGAAAAAAGTTATAGAAATGTAATGTTTAATGGACATCCTATACAGCTATTAAGGTAAGTAATATGAAATGGTAATGCTACACAAATCGAGTGTCAAAAAAGAAACCTCATCGAGGCAAGAAATGTTTCAAAATGACACGACTAAACAAAACAGACTGCAATTTTGGCACAGCAAAGTGCAATGCAATACTCTTTATTCGACATTGTTTTCAATTTGTGAGCCTCTGTGGTGCAGTGGAAGAACGTCGGACTCTCAAATTGATGACAGTGGTTCAAAACCAGTTGGAGGCTGGCTCACATTTGACTGTGTATCAAAATAACCAAATGTTTGACATCCAATAGCAGATTAATAAGTCGATGTGTTCTAGTGGTGTCATTAAATAAAACCATTTGTTTTGAATTTGTAGACAGGCATCTCTTACAGACAGCATATACATGTACATGTAGTAGACCTATATGAACACACTAGACTAAGTATATCTGCAGATATTCACCTTGATGTTCTCGTCTTCTTTGAGACAGTAAGTAAGAAAATCGTTCTGCTCTATGCACATGGAATAGCATAAAGAACCTGCAATCTCCCCACCCCTGTACTGCTCACACTGCAAAATAATCAGAACTGTATAGCATCACTGCTGAAGCTAACAATACTTACTCTTTTAATACACTCAGCCAGTTTTTGTGTTGAGTTATTGTTATTAGTGATTGAGTCAAAATATATATTATTTAATTATTATACAGGGTTACACATGACACAGGAATCCTGCATATTTGAGACAATATTTAGCTAAAATACTCCTAAATAAAATATGTGTGCATAATATTTCCAACATCAATCAATTTTAATTTTTTTAAATACACAAAAACCTATTATTTATGAGAAGAAAAAACAATGGATATACATGTATATGTATTATAAAGATAGAATAATGGATATAATGTATGCATGTAATATAAAAAAGTTTTTTTTTGTCTGATTAAAAGTACTTTTAGACTGTGAAAAAATAAAGTGGCCGAAATCTGGAGTTTTCAGATTATGAGGGGTTCTCAAGTAATAATTAACATGTTGGCTGGTTGACAAAATTCCGACACCCACTTTCAAATGCCTGTATAAGAATTTTACTATATTCTGTCTGCACTGCTAGCTAGCTTCATCTACCTAAAAATGATGTTTTCTTGCTGTTATTAGACTGTTAATTATGAAACAAAATCTAGCCAGAGTTTCTATTACTGAGCCTGACTATAATAATATTCTTCATAAAATTCACCAACAGCCTTTGGGTCTTGACTAATTAAATTTTCCATTACATTCACTACAGTGCCCGGTCATTAGCATAAGTTAATTATTTTGACAATGAAAACCATCAAGATGCACAAAACAAAAATCTTACCAAATTGCGAGTTATTTTACCGCCATCGCAAGGATCAGAAAAAAGTGTTTTCCATACAATAAAACCAAACAGGATGAGAATGAAGCATCCAACTCCAATTAGTGCTAGGACATCATTTGTCAGCAACTATGAATAAAATGTTAAAGAAAAGGTAAATTAATGCACAGTTATAATTAGTAACTGAATTATAAAACAGATTATTTAATTATTGTAATAAAAATGAATGCCAAGAAGTGACATGCATGACAAAAATTTAAATAACTGTAATGATCAAAATAATAAACATTTGATATACAAACTTGTCTAGAATGTAAATTTACCTTTATTAAACTAATATACTAAGTAATACTAGTTATCACTGTCCTTTAATAGTGAAATCCACTCCAAAATATATTTTCTTCAACTGTAACAAGGTAAGAGGGTTTCTCATTTTATTAACCTTATTTGGAATAGGATTGGTGAAAAGATGTGTATAATATTTGCACCGGATCTTTGCGTTGTGTTGTTTTGCACGTCTTCTGCTATGTCGACAGCTAAATAAGAATGTGGAAATATTATGAAAATATTTCAAAGCCAGCAGAAAAAAAAAAAGAGGAGAAAACAAGTGATGAAATTAAAGAAAAGAATAAACAGTATCAGAAGGAAACGCACAACCATTTTTGGTAACAAAAATGGAAAAAGGACGAGAGAGATGAACCCAGGGAATGGATAATTAATGACAAAACACAAAATATTATGTTTTGCAGGTTTTGTAAAAAAATATATACTCCACCTAACCAGAGCAAGGGTTCGATGTTTGTTGCGGGAACTGATAATAAAATATTGGGCTAGTGGATTTTTTATTTACTAGCCCTGCTGGCTATTAATAAAAATTCTATTTCCACAGGCCTATTACAACACTGTTCATTACCTGATACTGCTGGACAAACTTTACAGATCTTTCTCTGACGATACTCAGTATAGATCTAGTCTTCTTTCTTCTCCTCATCCTATAAAATAGATTAAATTATGTAAATAAAGTAAAATAAAATTAATTTATGTTGTTAATGTGTGAGTTTCTGTTATTTTCCCCTCGTAAGTAACCAATTTTGGTTATTTTGCAATTTAACTATTGAATTTTAATTATGTTGCGATGTGGTGTACCATACTGGAACATACATGTAAACTTGTGTACATGCCATACAGAAAAATTAAGTCAGCAAAGTTTAATTCAGATCTAGACTAGTCCACATTAAAAAAAAAAAAAAATTATATTAATAATAATTATAATAATAAAATGTGAATGTTCATTACAAAATAACAGTTAGTTATCAAATATTATCTTCTTGAGATAAACAGCTGTACAGACTGACAGATTACCTGGTAACCACCCTCATGAGTAATCATGGCCATAACAAATGGCAGGGCTTGAAATCTGCAATGGCTCTAAAATGTATATATATATATACATGTAAAACTGTGTCAATTTTAACAGTTAACATAGTGTTTCCAATTGAAAACAATAAATGTAGAGGAATTTTTTTAATATTGATATACAATCAAATCTCGTTGGCTCAAACACCTCTGAAACCAAAAAAATATTCGTCCCAACGGGGAGTCCGAACAAAGCATTCAGTTAACATCGGATATTTCCGTGACTGCATAACGAATGCACAATTGAATTAAACAATGGATATGCTCTGTTCCACCTAGCATCTGGAAAATGGGAGTCATCATGATTACACTGTCACAGGGGTTTATTTTGGGAGTCAAGCATTCAAAAATGGGAGTGAAACATATTATTTCAATCACATAATTAACTGAATAACCATCTTGTTTATATTACAATTTACATGCATACATTATACCCATTATCCACTATTCTACCTTTATAATACTAATACATGTATATCCATTGTTTTTTACTTCTCATAAATAATAGGTTTTAGTATATTAAAAAAAAAAATTGATTTTGCATCAACCATGACACACAAATATTTTATTTAGGAGAATTTTAGAAAAATATTTGTGAAACCCAGGATATGTACAACATGCAATATAATAAATAAACAAATGTAAAAAAAAAAAAACATCCAGATTCATGTGAATTTGTTAATATACATATATGCTTATATTTATTATGAGATTGTAACAGGGAATTGAAAATAAAAACAATATTACAACTATAAAGAAAAATGAAAAGACGTCTGTTAATACAAAGAGTTTATAAATTCTGAAATTATTACAGCCAAAACAACTATTCTGTATTAAAAAAGCAAAAAACCCACCAAAACAATAATGAAACACCAACAAAATACTAATTTAACCTTTATAAAATCTACTACCGAAGAAAACAAAATGTTGGCATTCATCGATAAGAAATAAAAACAGTGCTAAAAATGTGTAATTGTTGGCGTGATTAGTTCATTAATAGAGTTAGTGATTCTAACGGTTTTCCTTGGATCAAAGAAACATTTTGCTGAGACCTATGCCTATACTAATTATTTGATTGGAATAAAAGTTCATTCATTTAAGTTACTAAATAGCTGTCTGTATTTCAAAGATAATTTCCGATAGTCGCTAAACAAACAACGTAGTCACTGCAATTCCTGTTCCGCTTGTATTAATCCACCACGCAAGCAAATTTGCAGATCTTGTTCAACAAATTTTGTACCAAAGCAAACAATCCTTTATTAGTATTGATATGTCATAGATGAATGATTTGAGAGAATTATAGCAAAATACACCGATTTATATCATCCTGCACTAAAAAATTCATTTGAGGAAAGGCTTATATTCGATGCTGGAGTTATTTAAATTCAATCTATTCATAGCTAATTTAATGGTTTACTGAACCAAAAACATCGGGACTTCACTTATGGTTCGAGTGTAGCCATGTTGTCGACTGATCTGATGTCGAGCCAACGAGATTTGACTGTATTTATAAAACAATGAAAAATCGTGTTAGGTTAGAGAAAGATGTTTATTCAGTATCCATGTTTCGATCAGACTCATAGAACAACAATTAAGTAAAAAGTAAAGTTTGTTTTATTTAACAACGGCTCTAAAGCACATAAGCCACATTGCTTTTAATCTTATCATCGGCTATTGTAGTTTGGACGTCAATCATGGTCATTATGACATATTGATTTTTAGAGGAAACCCGCTGCCGTCACATTGGCTACTCTTTCCGATAAGCACCAAGGGATGTAACTCGTTCTAACTTTCTGTTCACTCGAGGATACTGTTACTAATCATTATGCATTTCCGTATGGGGGGTACCTCTGTTCACACAATATTTTCTTCAATGTGGTGCAAGTCTTGTTTTTTTTTCTGTTAGTATTCCTTTAGCTGAAGATAAGCAGAACATTTTGGTACCAAATTTTTGTTTATCTGCATTATTAAACTCATGGTGGAGTGAGGTTATGTTTTCACACAAACGGAAATTGTGTCCTTTCTTTAGCATCATTTTCCTGTTGTAAGAAGATGCATTTGTAATCATTTTATGATAAATAGGGAACAAATTAGTATTGATTTGCATTTCATACACCTTAAACATGGATAAAAAAAATTAAAAATAAATATTATGTTGCCTTTTAAAAAATGGCTGGATGTTGCTACATTAGACATGTGATTAGGCTAGGGCACAATTTTAAGATCATAATTTTGCAAAACAGTCTCAAAAATTCGTATTATTTTAACACAGTCCGCCATCAAAATCATCAACAATGTCTCGTTTTACCTGATCATGTTATTTACTCCATTTCATTTGACACTCTTTAATTGTGCACTCGATTTTGATAGATAATTCTTCACATAACATTATTTTCCCAAAACACCGGAAGTACTTGTTGGATTTCCGCATAATTTCAAGGGAAGAAACTTTTGTTACTTCCTAGACGTTCATTATCCCTCCTTCTTTAAAAAAGCATTACTAATTTAAAATAATAGTTTTCCAATGTACCTATGTATGCAATACTAATAACTGCTTTTGTGATCAGCTGTTGATAACTAATAGTTTTCGTGAATTTGTTATTTACTGATTGTATTATTAAAGACCGAACATGCTGTTCCTATTAAATACTTGGTAGTAGTATGTGGTCTGCAGTTTGATATTTTAAAGCTGCAGTAACAAACAAGATGAATGCAAATCATTTATTTGTTCAATGACTTACACATATTTTAAAAGACAATGCTGAATTGTCAACACAAACCTATTCTTACAAAGAGTCAAAATGGGATATGATGCACATTCTTCTGTTTGTCATATCTGAAAACGGATTCAACACAAAAGAAGAGGAATCAGGGACAGACACTGAAGATGACACCTGTATTTATAAGCAGCTATTACAGATTGCACTGGGGTGACATTACACTTTCCCATTTTATATTTATAACAATTACAAAACATAAACGCATTTTAAGATAAGAAACTTATTAAATATATAATTATCTGTAATCTAAAAAATAAAAAACAAAACACACAAATATCCCAACAACGTGGTATTTATTACCATTTGAAGACACGCAAGTCAATCATATATCATACAGTTATGTATAAAATATATTAACAAACACATTTACTCATGTATATGATTCAGAGATGATACTGATGGTTAAATGAAATGAAAGCTACATAATACATAAACATGTATATGATGATGTTAACAAAACCAATGTATGAGAAAGCTCCGAAACACCCAGCTATCTAGCTTCGCGTATTAATACATCCATCCCCGCACACCAACAGGTTTATTGCAAGGATTTCATAGAGAAGCTAGATGGCAATAACAGATTCACAAAAAAAACATCTGTATCCAGTGAAAAACATTTTTTTTAAAATTTAACAGGGATGTGCACAGACAAATCTGAGTTGATGAAATACATAAGAATTCAAAACCATACAGAGAATGACGTTGTAAATTTAATATTACTTTTATTACCCTTTTTTTTAGTAGCAATGATTGAAGTATGCTATACTAGTATATGATATGATAATATAAATCAGAATAGCAATGTGCAATTGGTGGATGCATGGCATGGGCACATCCCCATTTCACGTTCTAATTAAAATATTTCATATATCTTGACAAACATCCAGTTGTTTTCATAAACAGAATGAACAATAATAGATAAAACCAGATATAATTCACATATTGACAGACTCTGGGTAAAACTGTATAGTACTGTTTCACAAGACATACATAGACAAGTGACCCTATTTTAATAGTTACCCACTAAGAGATATCCATAACTGGAAACGTTTGAAGAGGGGAGGTAAATCAAAGTGGCTAAACATTTTATTTAAGATTTGTTAGTGAGGTTGTTATTTTTAGCACTAAACGTAAAGGACATAGAATAAAGGTCAAGAGTCTATGTTGTGAAGAAAACAAGGCCCCACAGAGGAGCCAACCCAGAGTCAGACACAAACACAATCTTCATGTCCGGGATTTCAGAGCTTTAATATCTTCCATTGTTTACTTCTTCAACTTATCATGGAAAAATTCCTCCACAGCATCCGTGTTCCACTTATCAATTCCGAGTGTTTCCTGTACCTCATGGTTTTCATCCAGAAGCTTTATGATCGGGTCCGCTCCACGAACATATCGGATCTTCAGTCCTGGAAACTGGTTAGGTTTCTCACTCTTAATAAATGCTGTAAGTAAAATAAGAAAAATTAACATAAAGGCTATTAAAGCTGACTGTATCACCACCAATCAAAATCTGCTTTATCAAAGTCTATTGTTAAAACTCTGTTTGATAAAAAAAATTATAGACTGACATTTATTATAACATTAAAAAAAATTCTGATGACTTTCAAAATCAGGTCTGCAAATACATATAAAATTCCTATTTCATGCTAGTAATAATATGTAGACCCAGTGGTTTTCCGCAATCATGGAAAATGGACAGAATTCACATAGTGAAACAGAATTCGTATTTGAGAACCATAATTTTTTTCAGAGAAATAAAAATTATAGCATTTTACTATTATCACACTGTAAAACTGACGATTTGTCAATGTATAGAACTGTTGACAAACATGTGGTGTCTTATTTACCAAATTTATTTGGATTTCTGCTTGTATTGCACCTGAGTTATTAGGGACAGTCACTTGCCGTGGCTGCGTTCAGGACGAAATTACTAGCTGCTAGCTAGACTAGTATTTGCTGCGCTTCATGTTAAATCCAATGAGAACGTTTCGGACTAATGAAATGGCTACAGCTTCCGTGAATGCTAGCCTGTCCTGAATGCATGGCAGTTTATTTCTGCAGTTGCATTCAGTGCATGCACCATTCGGTCAATTGGATAAGTCGCATCGGAGTTAAAAATAAATGTTTTTAGTGACGTTTCGTTTTATTTATGATTTGTCAACACTGGTCCCCTTTTAATAAACCTTACACAGTTATATTTTATTTTATTTAGTGCTAATTAAACATATTTTATTCCTAAAATGGAAACGAAATGGAATTCACAAAAACATGAAATAGCTTTTTTTTTTAAACGATCAATCACTGGGTCTAAATATGTAACTGAGGCAAGCTCAAAACTATTATTTTATACATAATATATGTGCAGTATCTACTTATTTATTTACTTTTTTGAAAATAATTTTCTTAAATTAATATTTAATTTGACATAAGATATAAATAAATAATATAAGTCTGCATTCCCGATTAGAAGACAATGTTTTTTAAATGAGAGAATATGAAAATTCGTGAAATCTGCATTTCTTTGTCTGTGTTTGTTAAGCACCATTAAAACATGGTGAAAATAACTTAATATAGTTATACTGAAACTGTCACTAGTTACAAGTATGACATACTACCTTGGACCTGTGGATATCTCCCCAATTTTCATCCGCACACTAGAAGTTCTGCATATGGATATAGCTGAAAGACAATATTGAAATCACAAATACATGGATGTCAAAATCTTATATTAATTGAAAACAGTATAGTCATGTGTACAATAAAACTAGGTTTGTACTAATTAAGACTATTAATCGCACGTATAATTCAACACATCTAGTCTACATGTATTCTTTGAATGTGCCTTTCATTAGAGATGTATCACCCGTGAGGCAATTATTTTAACATCTCAAGGGATATACACAGAAAAAAACAATCTGAAGTAAAATGCAATGTTCAACAAAACACGGGCAAAGCTCATAAAAAAATAAAATTTAAAAAAACCCAAATAATTTAAAAGAAATTCACAGAAGATAAGTGTTAAAACTACATGTACATTTTTATTATCTTCAGCACCGTGGTCTTCTTGACAGCATTGCTGGCAGTCATCTTTTAAAGACGACAGGTTGAATTGATCCAAGTCGTCACAGCTGCTGCACATCAAATTAACACTGGAGAAACCACGACTCATACAGTGGCCAATGTCTACTGCCACATTACTGCAATCACCCAGATATACCTAGTAGACAAAATAAAAAAATATAGTATCATCATTCAACATGAACTGTTAATGGAAATACATGCAATTTAATAATGAAATATTTAACATTACGAAAAAACTACAACCTGCTTTATTTTATATTTTTATTATTATCAATTTATGGCAAGCAAGTGTAAAAATAAATAAATTTTACGATAGTTAAGTTAATGTTATGTACACTACTTAATGACAAGCATGAATATTTATAGATCCTTAGAGTGTAACTCAAAAGGGTACATACATAATTTAAAAAAAAAAAAAAGTTTAAAAGACAAATTTAATAGTCATTTTTTCTTGTACGTTGCAAAGAATACCAGTCATTTCATACCTACCAGTTCATACTTTGGAGTAGTAATCAGTTCATACTCATAAACTATGATATAAAGACCAATTCATACTCATGAATACAAAAACAAGTTCAATGTTGTCTTGCAGTGCTCTACAAGGCTAGTAAAAAACATAATTGCATTCGCCAGTTGGTGACTGTCCAATAACCTGTCTGTGATCCATCATGAGATAATCAGGTCATAGCAATAATAAATGAAAACAGAAACAGCAAAATGTATTTTAAATTTCTTTATTCACTCTATTTAAAAATCAAATATAATGCCAGGCCACAGGATTTCACGATAACGATCATTACCAATATCGTGTACCAGTTTCCGTGTACCATTGTCGGCAAAATCATGAAACAGAAAATCTGTTTTCCCATGATTTTCGGAAATTAGTCCAAACGTATGCTTTTAATTTAACCCTCCAAAAACTAGACATAGAGTGGTCATCTAATTGATATTCAGTATTTTTTTAACAATGCATTTTTATCAGTGATAAATCAAATGGGATACCACATGATCTTTTATTTTTATCTTTTGGCTCCGTGAAAAGGATTCTACCTTTTCAGTTTGTTCCGAATTATTTCCGTTTAAAACTGGAAATAGTCAGTGAAATTAATTTTGAAGTTTGTTTTGTGATCTTGTTAATCCGTGGTGAATGCTTTTCCCTAAGTGATAGCAAAAATGTGACATTACTAGTAATATCATTTCCGTTTCTTATTAATACAGTGAAATAAAATGAAATAGAAATGTATTGTGAATGCGTCTGTTAATGAGCACAAAACAGAGGAAGGTTAAGTAGTTGTTTGGATGTTACCAACGTGGAAGCTGACATTCTTTGCCTGGTGAAGGACCACAAAAGCCAAATTATTAATATCATTAACAAAATATATTTTGTATTCATTTGTTCAGAATTAATTTTTTTATAGCATACCCAAGGTCCACATTGTGGGCCAGTTAAAAAACCCCAGAATAATACATTATAATTTATATATATATATCAGTTCCCACAGACATATCATTACCTTTTCTGATCTTACACAGCTGAAGTAAAGAATAATAAGCCTACAGTAAAATGAGACAAATCTTTCTAATAACTTTTTTTTGTGGAACAGAAAAACTGTTTCCAATAGGTACCCATGATCACCAGGCATGGAACCAAAAAAGTGTTTCCCAATAAATTTGAAATCCTATAGCTGTAATATATATTAAGTAGAATACAAACTTGTATATATTAGCTGGCTACTAAATAAAAGTGGCTGGCGACTAAAAGATTATATTTTACTGGCCAGGGAAGAGTAAATTTAAACTTGCTTTGTAGAGCACTGGCACTGCCTTGGAGGCTTGGTGAACTAACTAATTATGAGCTGGTGAAAGTAGAAGTATGTATGTATGAAGTTTGTACTCCAAGTAAAAACTGGTCGTTATATAAGTACCATCTGGAAATTTATAGGTATGAACTGGAAGAGTACAAAAGGACATGAGACTGATCATTATAATTTATATGGATCAGCCTGCTTCAATCATCAATGCTTGCTGCTGCAAATTCTTTTTTATTTATTTTACATTCAGGACAGTTATTAAGAATCGGAGTAAAAAACGGAATTTAGTTTAATTCAAAAAGATCAGAAATTATTTTCATCAACACTTATTAATTTAAAATTGTGGTACTTTGACATTTAGCTCATTGTCATGATTCTGTCGTTAGTCTCTTAGACTTAGACCAATCAAAATGACAGACGTGGCATTATTAAAAACTTTGCCTTTTACTAAATTACTATACATACTATATAAAGAACAACTACACTAATTTACGTAGCTTTACTATTAGATTAATGCAAGCGACAAATAGTACAGTATATGTATTAGTAATTCTTACCAATAAAAACGAAAGCAGCAACAGCAAACCAAAAAGGTCCGCCATGCTGCTGAACTAATATTGTGGAATTTGTTCCGTTTAATATGAAGGCATCAATTGAAAGAGAGGGACAGTACATTCAGTCTACATTTGATAAATATGACGGTGTTACTGATATATATTCCTTATGAAATAACTAACAGACGATTTTTATGAAAAAAAGTAAAGTAGTTTGTTTTATTTAACGACACCTCTAGAGGAAATTGTTTTTTTAATCTTATCATCGGCTATTGGACGTCAATCATATAGTAATTTTGACATCTCTATTTTAGAGAAAACCCGCTGCCGCCACATAGGCTACACTTTCCGATAAGCAATAAGAGGTCTTTTATGTGCACTGTTCCACAGACAAATCAGCATACACCACGACCTTTGATGAAACAGTTGTGGACCACTGGTTGGAAATGTTTATGAAAGTGGATTATTATACATAATAAAAATTATCTTTTTATCTTTTTAAAACTAACTTAGAATAGATATAAACTAATTGCACTTGGTAATCATACCATATTAATTAATATGGATACAGGTATGGGTGTAGAGAGAGAGAGAGAGAGAGAGAGAGAGAGAGAGAGAGAGAGAGAGAGAGAGAGAGAGAGAGAGAAAGAGAGAGAGA
>JAULBS010096385.1:0-16673 GCA_032355785.1 Symmetromphalus regularis | reverse complement strand
ACATTAATGAGGTAAGTTATATATTTTGTTTTTTATTCGTCAAAAACCATGTTCCAAGTAACGCAAACAGACTATAGGTTGGTGTGCCCTTTGGTTCTGTATTTTATTTGTGGCAGTCAAAAGTATTGTTTTTGCATTTCGAGCCAGTGTTACTTAGACCGCCATGTTTTATTTTCTACAGACGTCAGTGTTTTGTCTACCGATATCTAGATCGGGCTACCAGATTTGTAAACTTGGTAGTCCATTAGGCTAAAAGATTTTATTTTCCTCTCCAGTGACTAAACAATCAGATGCTTAAATTACTGGTGTCTCAAATTCCTACTTTCACGTATGCACTCTTCTGACATGAATTGTTGTAATGGTGTTAATTTCTTACACTGTCTGACCAACTGGTGGCGATTGCGAAATATGATTTCGAAATAAAAAGAGTATATGATGAGGCACTAATCTAGCAGTGGAAATAGTTTTTTTTTTCGCCAATAGTTCGTTCAAGTTGCTGACTTGTTTGTAGTAGTGAGTGATCGGAGTCACCGTAATATTTTGCTCGAAGTCAGGTGTAAAACAAATCCCAATAACTAATGTTTAACAGTTACACCAATTTGTGATGTCAAGCTTTGTTCAGCTACGTAATGCGAACAAAATTCCAGTTACTTTGCTAGAGCAGGGTTTCACGTATAAGGCACTCGATCGCGCTCGCACCCCACCGCGCCCATAGATTTCGACAGAGGAGCATGAATAATCGCGCTCTAAAAATACCATTCATTTCGGTAATTCTCGGTTTTTGTGAAAATATCCAATGGAAAATCCATTTAATTAATAAACTGCACTATTTGAAGACAAGTAATTATGTTTTTGGAGAAAGTAGGGAATTCCTTTCAGATAGGTTTTTCAACGATTCCATGCCTCTAGTATATCAAATATGAATACTGTACATGCCACCACTACCTCCCCGACAATGATGACATGAACAAACACCCTCACAGACATTATGATTTAGAACTGATACACATTGCTAATTATTGACTCTGGCCAAATGTATCAATGATTCTGAATCAAATGAATCATTCAATTGATTTTAAGGAAAAAGCTCCCCATAACTTCTGTAGGGGTGTGATTATGGAGAGTGAAAAAGCTGAACCTTACATGGGGAGTGATTTATAGCTCTCCTCTACTTTTCAAATGTGAAACCCTGCTAGAGATGCACTTAAAAATGTGTTGCCTGTTGATTCAGTGCTAGTGTTTGGAAGCCGTCGGAGATTAGTCTGCATGCACGCGTTTAATTTAGTTTTGCTAAAATACTGACACTGCAGTTTGCTCTACTAATTAATTTTCAATAGTTTCTAAGACAGTTGTTTAGATTGGTTGATTGCCATTTTTCCTTTGGAAACCAGATTCTTTTTTGGGAAATAATTATGTTGTGATTCTGGCAACTACAAAAATTATGCAGTTTCGATTCACTCTGTGATTTTGTTGTCAGTAGTAAATATTTTCAATGACATATCTATTCAAGTAATATGTTTGTTATTATATTTATTGCATATAATATTTTAATTAAAAATAATTGTCAGGTGATTGTGGAAAACATAACAAGAATATGTTTTGGATAGACCACTAAAATGGAGATGGAGGATAGGGCTCAGAGGTTTGCCCATCAAATTCGTGAACATGCTTATAGGGCCGCTCGTGAACTTATTTCTGGTTTGGCTATGAATACCGTACTGTAAATTCGTAATACATTCAACAAGTTATCGACATTTCATGCAAACGTGGATTTCAGTTGTATTTGTTTTTACAAAGATTATATGTAATTATTCATCAATAATCATGAATATTCTAGTTAATCTGAACGGAAACTTAAGGGTACAATCAATAAATACTATTTATCTAAAATATTGCATCATGCACGTGTTCAATCGACAACAGGTCTTATTGGAAATATATATGGATAGTATGCTGATAATGTCAAAGTGTATAAATGAAACTAACTGAAAAGAGTTTGGTAAATGTTCCTTTTTTATTCTTTTTATTATTGGTGGATATGGTCATGAAAATAAATCCTCGCAAAAATTTACAATGAAAGCTTTATCGCAATTTTGTTTTAGCTGTGGAAATAATTGCATATAAGGTACTGGAACGTTATGTGCTAACAAGCTTTTTCTCAAAAGTCGTAGGGTTTGAATATGAGGTATCAACAGAACTTCAAGTACTGGGAGGCAATGTTTTTTTTTTTTAAACGATGCGATTTTGGTCAACGTTATTTAGGTCATTCACAGGTTTTTAGGTCATTCGGAATACGTCAGTTGATTACGGATTCAGGTAGTTCAAAGTATTATTTATAGTCATTGGGTATGATGGGGTCTATTAATAGATTTACTCGGTAAATGCTAGGCATAATTTTTGTAACTCCTTGAAACTCCTCAAAATATCCATTTTAAACGTACAGCATTGAACTGATTACACACAAAAACAACTGATTTTATGGCGGTCAAAATGACCACTAATATTAAATTTGTGACTGTCAAAGCTTGACAAATGATAATTTTGAACCGGACAACGTCCGTGACCAAGAACTTATTTCCTGACTTGCTTTGTTTTCTCACCTTGAAAATTGGGAAGGGATGTCGGTAATTAACAAAACTAATTTTCTTTCTTGCTGGCTACTTACTCACGGCTCAGTGAGCAACTCATTTTTATACCCTGTGGAGGATCTAGGGTGGGGCCCCAGTGCCCCTTTAAATTTTGCGATTAAATAACATTTTTTAAAATTATTTTATTTTTTAACATTAAAAAATCTGAAGAATTGGCATCATATTTTATTGCTCCCCTCTACCTCCCCAATGGATTTTCTGGGTCAGCCACTGATATCAATAACGAATGATTTGCATAATGTAACACTTAGTATATTCTTTTTATTTATCCTGACATTGGAGATTCTTTATAATGGAGTGATTGACATCACGCAAAGATTACCATTACCAGTGGCAGATCCAGAAAATCCATTTGGGGGTTGGGATAAAGAACCCTTAAAAGTTTTATATAATAAAAAAAAATTTAAATCACTATATTTAGGCGTCCCCGCAAAGATCTGCCACTGGTTACTGAAGTCATAAATATGCCGTATGTTGATTTATTATTATTTTTTAAATGATGTTTGTTTTGCTAATTTGGTAATAATAGAAAGAAAAATGTTCAATATGAAAATGTTCAAGGTAAATTTGGTCAAGTCTTTGGGCTAATTGTTCAGCTTGGTGGGCTAGTGGAAATCACAAACCTACTAGCCCTGTGTCTAGTGGCTTTTAAAATAAATCCTCGAACACTGCATTGTGTTTACTTGTGTTTTTTTAATTAACATATTCTTATTTTCAAGTTAGGGTTAGTTTAGCTCCATTTTTTAAATTGCAGCAACATCCAAATAAATTTAATAATCTTTTGTTTGAATGATAGACAGAAGTAGGAGAGGTTCAGGGAGAAATCGTTCCCTAAATAGTAAATATAAAATCAATTTTTACAACATTTATTAAATATTGGAAACACATATTAAAACTTTCCAACATTTATTAACTCAGGTGGAGAAGACTTCCTAACAAATAATGTGACAAAGTTTCATGGCAAAAGTATATTTTATAAAATTCTCTCTATGTTGAAATTGCTGGTGCCAGCCAGTTACTTTGAGATATCGTTACATTTGAGATAACTAAATATCTTGATTCAAGAGTGGAAAAAAAGGATGAATAAAATCATGTTATAATGCATCCTCACAACGTCAGGTGTCACACAGGTGTATGGGACTCCTGACAAACATAGTTCATAAAAACGTGGGCTGCTTACTGCGCCATCTATACAAAAACATAAACATATAACATTGTAAACATAAAACATTGTACTTAATTAACCAATGGGTATGCATGTAGATAACTAATATGTTATTACTGAAAACAACTCAATTTGTTTTTACCAATGTGTAGATATAACTGACTGGTCCCAAATATTTTCATCATTTTAATGTGGCATATTGAACCAAGACCAAAAAGAGCTTTTCTATGAACTATTAGATGAGCGTATAAATGGTTTATAGGACAAGTACAGAAGTACTTTTTGTTTTATACAAGACATTTATGAAGTCTTAATTTTAATTCATTTGGTTTGGTTTTTCATCAGTAATGTCATTGGATGATGTGATGCAGAAAAATCTATAAAACCAATGAGACAATTTAAAAAAAAAAAAATTTTTGTAACTAGGTTGTTTCTGTGTTTTGTATAGAACTACGATAGGCAATTATAATATTAATTAACAACTCTGGATAAAGACACATCAGCAACACTAGAAGATCTTATATCTTATGAAGAAATGTTTAGCACCATAAAATGTGTGCCTAATAATAAAAGTCCAGTGGCCGATGGTTTCAAAGCAGAACAGATATACTGGAGAAAATATAAGAATATTGGATGATATACTATTTTATACAGAAAAACACAAAATTCCTGGAATGCGTAATTGATTTTGAAAAGGCATTTAATTCTATTTCATGGACTATTATTATGAAAACTTTAGCCTTTTTTGGTTTCGGTGACAATATAATAAGATGGATAAAAATATTTGTTACCAATATTAAATCAAGTCTTATTATAAATGGTAAAATGTTTTAATGGTTTGAAATTCAATGGGGTTTTAGGCAAGGGGATCCTCTCTATCCATACATATTTTTGGAGCAGCGAGAATACCATTTCTTTTTTACTTTTTGAACAAAAATAGGACTTGACAACAAAGTTGTATAATTTCAGCATTTAAGCCCAAGTTATATTTGACTAAAAACTTTTGAATTTGGCTAATAAAAATTCTGTCTAGCTAATATTTTGGCTGCAGCTATTTTTATCCCCTGGGATAATATTCCTGTTAATATATTTGAAATTTGTCAAAGCATTTTCTTTTGAACATTCAAAATGGGCTAATATGCTGTATGCAGATTATAAAGACTTAAAACAAATTCACTTTATTTGGTAATGATTTTATACTTAAAATATTAAAACATATTCATAACACTTTTTGGAAGGATATCTTCTTTGTGTTTCATTGTTTCTCAAAAAAAAAGGACTGTCACATTTGAAGAACTTGTAACCAAACGTTTATTTTATAATAAGCATAATAAAATAAATAACAAATCTATATTTCTAAAACACTGGTTTAAAATTGGCATTATGCAGATATGTAATATTTCTAAAAATTTATCATTCAAAAACTTTAATCAGTTATACCCCAAAACAGCAAACATTTTGTAATTTTATTCAGTAAAATGCTACTTTATCAAAATTAATATGGAGGGTAAACATATCAACATTTGTTTGAATAACAATAAAAGAACAAAATGTCTTTGTTCTCAAAAAAAAAAAGTCTCAAAGAGTTTATATTAATATATTATCATCCAATACTATTATAAATAAGGCAAAATGTTTTTCATTGTCAGATCTGTTGTATCAGAGCGGGTAGAATCTTGATATTCTACCGGTAGAAAGTAGAATTCCAGTCTCTACTGGTAGAATCTGAGATTCTGATTCTACAAGTAGAGACTGGAATTCCACTCTACCAGTAGAAAGTGGAATTTCTGTCTCTACTGGTAGAATCAGATTCTACCAGATTCCTATTTCTACCACGACATATACATTTGTATGTTATCACATATGTATGATATGTAAGTTATTACATAAGTGTGATATATATTTTATTATGTGTGTTATGTATGTTATTAAATATGTGAGCATTAAGAATGTTCTTACATAGTTTTTGTTATATGGAAAAGTTGGTATGAAAGTAATAACAATTAAGTGGGAAGGAAGTTGTAAAACATAAAGCTCAGGTTCGTTATGTATAAATGACATATAAAACAAGCTAAAAGCAGCCTGATTGCTGACAAGTAGTGTGAGGCTCCTCCGTGCAGTGGTTCTTGCTGTCATCAATCACACACAGTTATAAGCAACTAGCCTTCCCTGACCTATTAACACACATTCCTGGTGGCCAGAGAAAGGCTGGTCATGCACCGACAGCATTGTTTCAGTCCCAAGTTGTACCTCCCCACACTGCAGGAGGCAGAAACTCTCACACCTTGCCCTTCATTCATGCCAAACTACCTTTCATTTGCTTAATTAGCGCACCATTGTCAGGCATCTGACCCCACACCCCTGCTCTAGATAATGGGCCAGCCCAATGTGTACATTTGCCTGCATTGGCAAGCTGCATACTATTGAGGGCAATCGTTTACTCTGTGACTACATAGATATGTGCACACGATGAATTTCTACTTGATAACTCACCTAAACGGGATAGGGTAAGTGTACTAATATATACCATGTGACAATGTCATACTAACTTCAGTGACAGTGACAGTAGTTGATTGTCAAGTTTGGTTTTTTGTTTTCTTTATAGTTTTGTTAACTAATCTTACAGCAGCTTGAGTGCGTGCATGATCTCGACAGAAGACGATTGAGTTTGTCCCAGTTTGTGATCACCACGGCCAGTGAGTGAGAGGCTCACAGCCTGCTTGTTCAAGTTGTTGTCACAGATCTCTGTCCTTCTTTTCAGTGCACGCAATGGACAAACATGACGGAACCCAGATAGCAGACAACGGGGCTGCCTCCGTACCTGGTGCCCGGCCCGGTACCACCCCTCCCCCGCCGTCCAGCCCAGGAGCGTGGTGGACAGCGGGCGAGTGGTCACGCCATGCCTGATAGACTTCAGGTAGGTGAAGTTACGTTTGACTAGCTGTGCGTTTCATCTGTATTCTGTGTGCAATCATTGTTAACTTGTATTGTTCACAGTTGCTTGGGGGCTGTCGAGCGTGGATGTTTGTTCGTGACGCATACTCTGTACACCATCCCTAAGTACTGTCACTTTATAATCTGAACTAGTGAAATAGCACAGCAATATGTCACTTTCTCACAGTCAAACACAACTTAACCCTTTATCTGTGATACTCTCGTACCTTGTTACCAGCCAACCACATTACATTCTCACAGTCGAACACAAGTTAACCCTTTATCTGTGATATTCTCAAACCTTGTTACCAGCCAACCACGTTAAATTCTCACAGTCAAACACAAGTTAACCCTTTATCTGTGATATTCTCAAACCTTGTTACCAGCCAACCACATTACATTCTCAGTCGAACACAAGTTAACCCTTTATCTATGATATTCTCGTACCTTGTTACCAGCCAACCACATTACATTCTCACAGTCGAACACAAGTTAACCCTTTGCCTGTGATATTTTCGTACCTTGTTATCAGCCAACCACATTACATTCTCATAGTCGAACACAAGTTAACCCTTTATCTGTGATACTCTGGTACCTTGTTACCAGTCAATCACAGTACATTCTAACCATCTACCTCATTGTGAGTACTGTCAATGTATATTGACTGTTTTTTTTTTTTTTTGTGGATTGTCCTCACCTTTAGCATGTTAGAGATATTCTGTTTGTTAATAAGGGTGTCGTGGAATCATTCCATTTCCACCCACAGCTTATTATTAAGTTTTTAAAGGCGACTGATTTTTACAGAAAATTTGTTTTTTCATGGACTTAGTTTATTTCGTTAATATATTGTGTATACGTTTTGATATAATTGATTTGTTTGTATACATATGTTTGGAAAAAATGTATAAATGTTTGAATTAACCATAGTGTGACCACCAATAGCCGATGTTTACTTTTGTGCTTGGGGAGGGTGGTGTTGGGGGTTATTAAATAAATAAGTAAATAAATAACATGATATTCTAACAGTTGAACACAAGTTAACCCTTTATCTGTGATACTCTCTTGCCTTGTTACCAGCCAACCACACAAACAACAATCACCATGCCTCAGGACTTTTCATTCCAATTGTGTTTTGTTTAACAAATATTTAAATTTTTAACAATTGACAAGTGTAGATATTTTCTTAGGACATCAAGTTTTAAAGATAAATATAAGAAAAGTATAATATACTCGGCAATCATGAGAAGTAACACATCAAAACACCAGTGTGTTCAACTGAAAAATAAATGTCAAAAGGAAAAACAACTGCTTTTTAGACCTTATTCAAGAAACAGAATATACACAATGTACAAAGATTTTTCACTTCAAAACTTCTCTGATATTACAGTCGGCAACAATAACAAAAATGCTAACAGAAAATACAAAAACAAAAATTCTGAAAATACATTAAACATTCTCAAATTTTTTTTGTATTCAAAGTATTTTCTTGAAATTTTATATAAACAATTTCCAAAACCTTTTTACTTTTTGTTCTACTGTCCCCAGAAGTGAGCCGTTGTTAAAAAAATGGTGTGAGCTGACATGATGCGAAGCATGTTGAAGATATCCATAGATATCTCTTAAACCACTGTGTTACAAAGATATAAAAAAAAACCTCACTAAAATCCCAAATCAAATCCCCCCAAAAACCTTTATCTTTAGAAGAAACCCACTACAAACCCAAATCAGCTGTAATTGATCTGTTATCACTTTCCCACTAACAGGACAGCATTTACAACTTTTCATATACTGGTAGTGGTACACTGTCTGGAAAGGAAAATATCTCATTAGACCCTGGTAGTCATTGATTTTACGTCTGCACCTCATTTGAGGGTTATACCACAGAAGCTGACAATTTTTCACAAAAAGGAACAATTTATTAATTTAAAAGAACAGCTAATTTACTACTGAGTTAACAAATTAAAAACCGAGAGTGACACAAATGTTATGTGCAGTATTCATGTATGTATTTGTTGCTGTCAATCATTGTTATGTGTGTGTATGTGAGTGCATGGTCTCTCTATCACTGTCTCTGTGTGTCTTGCTCTCTGTGTCCTTTCTCTTTCTTTCCTCTCTCACTCTCTCTCTCTCTCGCTCTGACCTTTCTGTCTCTCTCTCTCTTTTTCTCTCACAGACACTCTATTTTCCCTCTCTCTTCTCTCCTCACTGCCTCTCTCCTGTCTCTCCCTCTCGCCTGTCTCTCCCTCTCCCTCCCTCCATCTCTGTCTCTTCTTTCTCTGTCTCACCCTCTCCATCTCTCCCCTCACTCCCTCACCCACTCTGTCTCCTCTCTTTCCCTCTCTGTCTGTATCTCTTTCCCTCCATTTCTCTCTGTCCCTCTATGACCTTCTGTCTCTCTTTCATATTATATATATGTTTAAATCGGTAAAGCAAAAAAAAGAAGATATTTTGGTGTTTTTACTGCTGTTTGTCCCCAACTGCGGGCGTAGTTTATGATGCTTGGACTATTTGTGCAGTGATTGTTAAGTTAAAAGAGGTAAAATGAAAATCAGTTTAAGCTATTGATTTATTGTACAGGTTGAGTATCAGATGTCGGTGTGTATCTGTACACATGTTCTGTATGTGGTAAAAAACACTGCTCATCTAGATCAGTTGCAAGCACAAATGTGTACTTTTAGAACTAGTTTAACAAAGTTGGCAAACTGCCAGTGTGCAGGTTACAGCACTGGCCTGATGGAATTTTAGTAGTAAATAGCACCGCATCAGTAAAACTACTGTCCTGTCAGCCTATTGCAATTATATATTTTATAATATTAACTGTCTTGATGATGTTTTAGTAAAACTACTGTCCTGTCGGTCTATTGTAATTATATATTTTATAATATTAACTGTCCTGATGGAATTTTAGTGTCAGCCTATTGCAATTATATATTTTATAATATTAACCGTCTTGATGGAATTTTAGTAGTAAATAACACCTCATCAGTAAAACTACTGTCCTGTCAGCCTATTGTAATTATATATTTTATAATATTAACTGGCCTGATGGAATTCTAGTAAAACTACTATCTTATCAGCGTATTGGAATTATATATTTTATAATATTAACAGTCTTGATTGGATAGACATGATAAGATGACAATTGTTGAAATTGATTTGGTTGGGTGACAGTATAAATATTTGTATATATATGTTAGTGTATCTAATGGATTTGACAACTGTTGAAATGTGTGTCAAGTGGCATTGAATAAGTTGATATCTCTGCTATTTATCATGGTTTTGTTGCAATTTGTATTTACAGTTTATCAAAAGTTAAATTGAAATTGAGGAAGTTGGACTTCATATTATTTGACCTCCATTGATTATTTATCATGATATAGTTGCAGTTTGTTTGTATATCGATCTTGCTGCAGTAGAGAGTGCTGGACGACTTCTCTTGTAGAAAACCATTGGTGTTTTTTGCACCCGAATCAATGAATGATCAGTAACTCTATTGTCGATGTGTTGAGAAGCTGTCAATGCAGAAGTGGGTTTCTTTGATGCGGATTGCTTTGTGCTAACATGTCGCTACCAAACAACGTGGGATGATCATTATTCTTAATTGATGGAGCTTGGCAGCGCTGTGTGCACAGTAATCAGCAAAACATTAGTGTTCAAGAGCAGCTCGGCAATCCTTGCTGAGAGAGAGAGCACAATTTATATGTACTTTGTTGTTGTGAATTGTGACGAGACACTGCAGTCGATATCAAACCGAGAGTACAAGTGGTTATGATAGAAACATGTCCTTACCAGCTTTTCAGTTTGGACTGGGTGTGAAATTTCTAATAAAATGTTTCCTAACTTGGTATGAAACTCGAACCATGATTTTAGAATGTTTAAGAACGGATATTCTAACTTGGTATGAAAGTCGGACCTTGGTTTTAGAATCACTGAAAAAGGATGCCCTAATTATAGGATATCACACACTTGTACCATGGTTTTAAAATCACTAAGAAAGAATGTCCAAAATGGGTTTCAAACTCAGGCCCTGGTTTTAAAATCACTAAGAAAGAATGTCCAAACTGGGTTTCAAACTCAGGTCCTGATTTTAAAATCACTATGAAAGAATGTCCTAACTGGGTTTCAGACTCAGGTCTTGGTTTTAAAATCTCTAAGAAAGGATTTCCTAACTGGGTTTCAAACTCAGGTCCTGGTTTTAAAATCACTAAGAAAGAATGTCCTAACTGGGTTTCAAACTCAGGTCCTGGTTTTAGAATCACTAAGAAAGGATGTCCCAACTGGGTTTCAAACTCAGGTCCTGGTTTTAAAATCACTAAGAAAGGATGTCCAAAATGGATTTCAAACTCAGGTCCTTGTTTTAAAATCACTAAGAAAGGATGTCCTAACTGGGTTTCAAACTCAGGTCCTGGTTCTAAAATCACTAAGAAAGGATGTCCTAACAGGCTGTGGATGTAGTAGATGAAGTTGTTAACCACTGGACTACACCAAGACTGAGATCAGCTGTATAATCACAGCATTATTAGTTAACTGGTTCTCACTGAACCTTGATGTCATTCTCTCTAAATTGTACCAAGTCAATGATTGTTTGAGTTATATGTGAATTATATAAATGCATGAATAAATTTATGTTTTTTTTTAAATTCATATTGAAAATTGTGTAACCATCATTGTTATTTAATTCTGCCTGTAGAACCTATACATACACTTTCACACATTTTACGTTTCAGGTGAAGAAAATAAACTGTTAACGTAATAATCTTCATAATGTCAGCTGTCTACATATTTATTATGTTCGTTACTTATTAAAGAGATGTCTCTACAAGATTCTATATCATGTTTATTTTGATTCAAAAGTTTAATAAGAAACACTAGTGTGAAACCACAAGGTGAAATGTATGTGAGAGTGGTTCATCTTAGGTTCTCTAAGGGCCGATTTCTTGTCGACAGGTCAACCTCGATTCTTAGTTCAAACTGCGTCCATACATGTTAAAAGAATGCGTTGAACTGTAGATCATGGCTGAACTGTCAATGAGAAACTGGACCTTAGATAGTTCAGTGCACAGTTTGTCTGTGGCTATCCCTACTTATCTATAACTATCCCTACTAATCTGTGGCTATCCCAGCTCATCTGTGGCTATCCCTACTCATCTGTGGCTATCCCTACTCATCTGGCTATCCCAACTCATCTGTGGCTATCCCTACTCATCTGTGGCTATTGAGACTGATCTGTGGCTATCCCTACTCATCTGTGGCTATTGAGACTCATCTGTGGCTATCCCTACTCATCTGTGGCTATCCCTACTCATCTGTGACTATCCTGACTCATCTGTGGCTATCCCTATCCCAACTCATCTTTGGCTATCCCAACTCATCTTTGACTATCCCATCGTGGCTGCATTTGTAAAGAAGTTCGCCATTTATCTGTTTATCTACTGACCGTCATGCATGCTTGGTGACCGGGCCTGCGCTGGCCCACCCGCTGTCTCACTGGTTTGCATGTTGAGTGGCTGTTACTCAAGTTTGCGCTGGACAATTGGATTGCAGGACTTGCGGGTCGGTGTTGAGGTGGTCAATGGATGTGAAGCGTTGTTATGCGGTCTCACTCACTGATGTGTGGTTGGAGGTCGTGAACAGCCTGAATACGCTGAATACAGCTCATTATGCATTCCTTCAGTTCCACACTGCCACGCTCTGCTCGACTGACTCAAACTCTTTGTCACTCTGTCAAAACAAAGTTGTTTTTACATTTTCTCTAGCCCAGTTTGCAGTGCACTGACATGTGAAACCATTCAACTGGCACTAGGAGCAGCACAGTTCACTTACTGTAAATTAAATATACATATTTCGTAAAACTAATGTATCGTGATAGGGACGCCCTAATATGTGTATGTTTGTAAAATGCTTTATGATAGGAGTACCCTAAAATGTGTGTTGTAAAATGCTTCATGATATAGATTCCCTTAAATATTTATTTTTAAAATGGTTTTAAAATCTTGAAAACCAATACAGTGCTATGGTAAAATACAAATATGTCGGTTAATGATTATGTTCATTATGTGAACGATAGCCCAACATGAGGGTACCCTGTTGAAGTGTGAACATTTTGTACCGTATTATCCTTGTACCGATTATTTCAAATTATCCATCTTTCAAAGCTTCCTAATGGTTACTAATGGGTGACTAAGAAAATATAACTATTTAAATCAGATCACAATGTCGTTATTAACAGCAAATGATTTGAGACTTATTAACTATTCATTCTCTGTCATAACCACCATCCACACATCTTTCTTCTCTCTCTCTCTCTCCCTCCCTCCCTCCCTCCCTCCCTCCCTCTCTCTCTCTCTCTCTCTTGCTCTCTCGCTCTCTCTCTCTCTCGCTCTCTCTCTCTCTCTCTCTCTCTCTCTCTCTCTCTCTATCTCGCTTTCTCGCTCTATCTCTCTCTCTCTGTCTCTATCCCTCTGTCTGTCTCTCATTCTTATATAAGATTATGACAACCTTAATATAACTATTTAAATCAGTTCACAATCTCATTATTAATAGCAAATGATTTGAAACTTAACTGTTCATTCTTTCATAACCACCATCCACCCATCTTTCTTCTGTCTCACTCTGTCTTTCTCTCTTTCTCTCTCCTTCCCTCCCTCTCTCTCTCTCTCTCACTCCCCCCTCCCTCTCTCTTGTGTCTCCTCTTTATTTCTTATTATAAATACTTTTAATTTTCTTTCGTGTTGACTGCTGTTGATATTTTTGTGTTTTGTAAAATACAAACAAAATAGTCTTCCTATTAAAGCTTAACATGCAGCATCTCATTTAGATTAGAGCATCAGTGATACAGTGGTAGGACACCATACGCTTCAAGCTGAAGACAGTGGTTCAAAACCCATCAGAAGCAGAACCATACACAACTCAACCATAGTCAAGTTTTGATCTCACAAGAGATTTATACAGACAGAGCAAAATCTTGCTCATACTTGACTACTTGTCAGAATTAAACAAATATTTGACATTCAGTAGCCAATAATTAATATTTCAATGTGCTCTAGTGGTGCCGTTAAACAAAAACAAACTAATTCAGATTACAGCTGTTTTCAAGACACCATGTGGCTAGTAAAAATAGCCAATCAGAGCAGATATTACATGTCGCTTAGCAATCAGCATTTTCATGATGAAAGAGTCTATATGGTCCAGTATTACAACATTGAATTCTCAAGCTGATGACAGTGGTCCAAAACCTGTTGGAGGCATGCTCACACTTAACTGCACATCAAAATAACCAAATCAAATGTTTGACATCCAATAGCTGATGATTAATAAATCAATGTGGTCTAGTGGTGTCATTAAACAAAACAAATTAAAAAATTTTTTAGTGATGAATTTAAATGATGTTGACCTTTCTATTGTTTGTATGAACAGACCTCGAAATGTGTATACTCTTACAACACATATGACAAATGATCAGGATTCTGTTGACTCAGACTATAACTTTCAGAACTAATATTTCTTTGCACAAAGTAAAGATTTTATTTAACAACGTCTCTAGAGCACATTGATTTTTATCTAATCATCAGCTATTGGACGTCAATCATGTGGTCATTCTGACATATGTTTAGAGGAAACCCGCTGCTGCCACATAGGCTACACTTTCCAATAAGAAGCAAGGAGTCTTTTATATGCACAGTACCACAAACAGGACAGCACATACCATGGCCTTTGATTAACGAGTTGCGGACCACTCATTGAAACGGAATATTGCCCAAACTGCAAGTGGGTCCACTGAGAAGGATCGATCAGATGACCGACAGCTTCACAGGTGGTCACGCTACCATTTGAGCTACATCCCGCTCATTTCTTTGCACAGAGTCAGTGTTAGGACCTCTGGAAACAACCTGCAAGAAACGTTGACCTTCTTCTATGTACTGCAAGATGTTGAGATTTTCCCTTGAGAACTGATTTCAACCTGTGTGAGCAGCTAATCCAAGCAGGTCTCAATCATAGTGCTGCATGTAGTAGCACACTCTCAAGGTTGTTTGCCAGGACAGTGAACTGAAGCTGAGTGTTGGTAAGACTGATCCAACACTTAACAACATCCGTTGACCATCATCTCCATTGTGGTGTGATTGTGGTGTGATTGCGCGTCTGTGAAGTCCAAGGTCTCTGACATCACACTCACCTGTCCCTCCACCTTATCAGAGCAACAAATCAGCCATTTATTCTTTCTGTTTGAATCCCTCCGTCCACGGCGATCCTCCTCTTCTTTTGTTGTCAGTTTCACATGCTTTGCATGCTGGACGTTGTCCTCTGACATCACGCGTCACCTGTCTCCATAGAGACAGATATCATGTGTGACAATCGAGCAGTTTTTTCTGTCGCTGATCCCCAATTCCATGTCGTTCCTCCTCCGCATTGTAATTCTGCTGTAAACACTGATCTGTGACGCCATCGCAGCCAGCTGCCGGCCAATTGAGTTTTCACAAACAAAAATGAAGCATTTATTTTCTATTCTCCTTTCCTTTCTTCCATGTTATTCATCCTTGGTTTGTTCTCTGCTTTCTTGTTCCCACTGCCCCGCGTACATGTCTATTATTCGACAATTGTCAAGCAGTTATTTTCTCTTACTGATCCCTTCATCCAAGTTAAACGCCCCTTCCTTTGTTGCCCATCTGATTGTTTCCTATCCTATGTACATACACTGTTGTTGCTGATGCTGTGGTAGTAGTAGTTAGCAGTTGGTGTAGTTTACGTTCACTTGTTGCACGGTGCAGACATATAAGGTCAACTGTTGCACGATTCCATTCATCTTTCAATGTCTGTCTGTCGACTCTGGAAGCCTATGAAGGCACTTCATTTCCATCAGTACATTGTGGTCACTTCGCTTTTCACTTCAGTCTGGTGCTGCCGTTGTGAATGCACATGCTGTGTTTGTTCTAGTAAGTTGTTAATCATGTTATTTTTTAATTCACAAAAATTCCTTAATATGATGTCTATTTAGATGCTGTGTTTGAAGTGATTGGTTGAATATTTATTTTCATAATAACTTGTACATTTATTTAAAATTTATTTTTGATATTTATTTTCATAACTTGCCATTGGTTGAATATTTATTTTTGATATTTATTTTCATAATAACTTATTGTTATACATTTGTTTAATATTTATTTTCATAATAACTTGTACATTGGTTGAATATTTATTTTTATTACCCCATTGGGCACTCATAACTGGAAATTATTTTTCCTAATTTCTCAGCATCATTATACATTGGTTTAACGAAGCCTTTCATTGGGTCTCTCTAACTGATGTGACCAATAAGCTTTACTACTAAATATGACGTGATTATAATTTTTTTAAAGTGCAGATGATGTCATTAAAACGAGAAAAAGTACAATATAACGTCATCCATAACTTTATAGGATAGCATTTCTCTAAACTAAGGCACAATTAGAAAGTTTAAAAAATAAAACTATTAAAATTGTTGGGGTAATAAATAAAATATTAAACTCGTTCCCATTTATTATAAATTTATGTCCCTCGTGAAATAATTAGCTATTGTCACTTGCTAAAGCTTGTGACAAAAGAAAAATTATTTCACTTGGGACATAAATTTGATAATAAATGGAAACTCGTTCAATATCCTATTTAATATATATATTTTCATAATAACTTGTACATTGGTTGAATATTTATTTTTAATATTTATTTTCATAAAAACTTGTACATTGGTTGGATATTTATTTTTGATATTTATTTTCATAATAATAGCTTAAATACCTTTTGTACAAAATGATGCCATTAGTTGGATACGAGATTGCACTTGTTTATTATTAAATGATTTTTAAAGTTTTTAAATAAAGTTTGTTTTATTTAACGATGCCTCTAGAGCACATTGATTTTTAATCTTATCAGCGGCTATTGGACGTCAATCA
>JAULBS010096374.1:0-16674 GCA_032355785.1 Symmetromphalus regularis | reverse complement strand
CTATAAACAGTATGATACAATTTATATTTCTAATGTGTTTTCTGTCATACATGATTATTACTGTTTTTACTTGTTATAAACAGTTGAAAACACTCGTACTATAAACAGTATGATACAATTTATATTTCTAATGTGTTTTCTGTCATACATGATTATTACTGTTTTTACTTGTTATGAACACTTGAAAACATTCGTAATAAAAACTATATTAGAGGAACTTAATTTTGTATTTTCTATATACATGGACCTCAGAAACCATTCAAGAATTACATAATGTTCATGAGGGAAGGTGGTGTTTGGAAGATTATTATATTTCTGTTTAAAATGCATTTGAAAAAAGCATTATCCAGTGGAAGGTAGCATTAAAATCTGCCTGATTTGCAATACATAATTGCTGAATGATGCCTAATTTAAATATGAATTCACTAAAAGATTATAAACAGGCCTCATGTCAAAAGAATCCATGAAAATCCAATTTTTTTAATGATGAATTTTTTATAATATGCTAACTGGAAATTGGAAATTCACAATATGATGCAATATTAAATAAATAATGTAATAATTACCTGGACCTGGAAATCAGATTATTTAATAGATGATACTCAATGTATATCTGATAAATTAAACATTTAAAACATTTTTTGAAGATTGGTTTTATCAGAATTTAATTGGATTTCCATGATTTCCATTTACAGAAATATTAAGAGAATTAGATTCTCAAATTCCTGTCTAGAAACGAGCCATGATAAATATACATGTACATACAAATAGATGTTAAGAAGCTGCCCACTAATTAACGTACAAGACGAATCACTTTATCTGAGATGTAGGTAATGGTGACATCTTTCTTTCGTGTAACTTGAAGAAAGTATATGCTATCACACCTGTAATGATAAACACAGTGTTAGAAAAAACTAAATAACAACAACAGATCTTACACCTAAATTTTTAACCATTCATACAGGGAATAAAATTAACATGGTTTAGTCAGACCTTCACGTTATTCTGTTCATGAACCAATTAAATTAGTAAAATCCATATAAAGAGCTATCCATATTTCCAGCTACATCGTATAATCGTAGGCCAGTTGGAAAATATCTTATTTTGTATCCTACATACCACACACAGTCTTTCAAGTTCAGCATAGGTATGGTAATTGTGAACCATTGATTAGAACAGAAATTATGCTATATTTGTCACTCAATATTTCATATATTACATAATAAAAGGTTGGAGACTCAATCAAATACAAATTTATCTTGTACATGTACGTAATATTTTAAAAAGTTCTTAATATTATTAAAACAGTATACACACCTAGAAACAGATTTTTTTCAAATTTGATTGGTTAGTTTTATAATGCATATGCACAGATGAAAGATTTTAAACTGTAAATCGAATACACATTCATGAGTATAAGCCATGTCCATAACAAACTCAACAAACTTACCTCCTAATGTTGTTACAATGCCAGTCACTTGCAGTAGTTGAACAAAATGTAACCCCCAGTCAGGGTTAGACAAAACTTGAGGTGGCCAACCATGTTGTAGCTGTTCAATGTTAAGAATCATCCCATACAGTTAAAAATTTAAGGACAACTATAAAAAGCACAAAATGATTTCAGACAAAGGGGTCATTCACAGTTTTAGAGAATTTCCTATTCATACCATGTTTTGCATGTTTTTTTCATACACTTAAAATGTTGATTTTGGAGGTGATTTCATTAACACTTTAATGATTAATTTAAATTTCTAACTTGACCATTAACTCTTCTCTCCCCGACTGAGTGTAATGACCAGTGTTGGAAATGGCCAGGAGCCCGAGTCCACCTGAAATGTGATCGGGCTACGAACTTTTCAAAGTTGGTAGCCCGTGTGTCCACCATGTCTGGATAGTCTACGGTGATATAATAATTAAATACCTTCCAATGACACACTATTTATCTGTGTGGGCAAATGATTCACATCGTTTATTCATTTATTAATAAAATATATGTGTGTCAGTCTTGATTTTATCGAGCAGTTAAACACAAACAAATTCTGTACATTTGTACGCAATCATGGATGGGATGCTCCATAGGCCTATTCCATCCACAGGCATGCATATTTTTTTTTTTTTTTTTAAATAAAATAACAAAACAAAACTTATATATAATAATATATAAAAATATAGTGCATGTATTAGACGTCATTTTAAGTCTTAAAATAGGGAAGGAGTTTGGCATATATAGAGTTAATACTTTGACAACGAAATGTATGGAAAAAGGTAACTAACGGAAACACAACACCGTCGAGTATTTGTAATTCCAAGCATAATAATCTGCTGCTTAATTTTCAAAGCAATTACAGTAGTATCCACAAAGTTCTTACCAGTATACATTAGTTTCTTTTTCAGATATTTAACTGTAATCCAGCGATGCAAACATTTATTTTGTCTCAATAATCACAGGAAAAATCAAATAAAAATGGCAGAAAACGTCACATGGTGAGAAAATTACACACCATAACTTTTTGTACATACATTTCTATGTCATAACACATGTATAATTTTCTCACAATATGAGAAGATGCATAGTAATAGCATTTTTGAAAAGTATAATTAGTTGGTAATCGTTCAGTTACAAAATATTTATATGTTGACTACTAATATTTTAGCTATGTAACTTTAAACCTGCATCAACTGAGTTGTAAAAATGGACAATAAACATGAACATCAAATGTTGACTCTTCATAATTCACAATGGAATCTAAATTTTGTTTTGGACTCTCCATATTTTCTCTCACGAGTCCACGGACTCTCCATATTTTTGGATGAATGAGAACCCTATATTTCAGGAGTTGATTTTTGACACATACTTGCCATACCCTAATTTTTAATAAACAACTTGTAGGTAGGTAATACTTGAAGAATAGGTTTGTCCACCAACTTTTCAAAGTTCAGAGCCCTGGGGACCACCTCAATTCTCAATGAATTTTCAACACTGGTAATGACTACATAAAGGAAATTATTATTATTTAATGTATATCACATTCAAGATGTCCAAGCAAGGATACGTTACAGGTGATGTGTTTCCAATAATCCAGTAGATGGACAGGTTCACAGAAAATGCTACAACACCAGATAAGAAAACTAAAACCTGAAAAAGATAAAAACTTTTATTAAGTTTTAATCAAATAGTTATTAACATTCAAAACAAATGTATGCATTATAGTATAAATTTATAAAAATATATTCCTCAAATTCACTGATGGAACAGAGCCTCCGAGTGCTAAATATTTGGTAAACCATGCACTTCAGGCACACATTAACTTTGTATTACACAGTAAAATTATATTAATAACTTCAGTAATATAATTTATACACTGTATTAAAAACTGTTTTTTTAAATTTAATTCATATGTATAAGTGAAATGTCAAATGACTGGTTACCTAGTAAATAAAAACAACAACATGATTTTATTAATTGGAATTTCAGTGACCAAACCAGTGTATAACAACAACTTATAGAACCTAATAAAATAAGATGGTAGATCACCTTTGTATATTGGTTGAAATACAAGGTACTTCAATTTGTACTTTGAAAGTACTCAAGACAGGTAATTAGACCTGTTTCAAATGTATTAAGATTTTGGCTATTTTATGCTTTGCATTAACAAAGAGTGGGATGTAGCTCAAACGGTAGCGTGTCTGCCTGTGAACAGGTCGGTCTTCGGATCGATCCTTCTTAGTGGACCAATTTGCAGTTTGGACTACATTCCGTTCCAGCCAGTGGTCCATAACTTGTTCATCAAAGGCCGTGGTATGTGTTGTCCTGTCTGTGGGACAGTGCATATAAAAGACCCCTTGCTGCTTATCACAAAGAGTAGCCTATGTGGCGCAGTGGGTTTCCTCTAAACACATATGTCAGAGTGACCACATGATTGACGTCCAATAGCCGATGATGAGAAAAAAATCTATGTTCTCTAGAGGCGTCGTTAAATAAAACAAACTTTAGTTGTTTTTTTTGCTTTACATTAACAAAGTAATAATGATATTGTTTAGAAATCGGTTACAAATTATAAAAAATATTATTCATACAAATCGTAGCAAAAGAGTGGTACAAGCCCTGCATACAAATTCATATTCATCATTAAAATCCTGAAAATCAACACTTTAAGCATACTATGATTTTAAGTGGTGGTGGGTCTGAAAATTAGTACTTACTGTACAAATACATATATGGATAATTTTAATTATTATTAATATTGATAGTTATGAATGACTTATTACCACTGCTTCAATAGGCCAGCTAAACAGAAGACCATGATACTGGTTCACTGGTTCGAAGAATGGAATGACACACATGAGAAGAAGTGCAGATAGAGGTGCCTGGTAGTACAGCAGCTGCATCGAGTTCACCTGCAATTCATGCTGCTTCTCTCCAACCCACTACAACACAAACAAAACATAAAAATGAATGGACAAATGAAATACATGATGGGATTCCATCATAAAAACTAAAAAGTCGCTTCCCCAACCAGCATGAGAAGAAATATAGCTTATTAAATGTCATTCAGTGGTGTATAATAAATTAAAAACTATATAACCTATTCAAATAATTATTAAAATAACTATTGGAGAGTTCCTTTAAAGGAAACAGAATAAATAATTGTATTATGTCATTTATTATCAGGATTAGCCTTTAACTTACCACTTGATAAAGTGAAGTCACCAAAACTCCAGTAGATGCCAACATAATACCAGTAAAGTTGAATTTCACATCATAGTAAGAATTTAAGAAAACTCCAACTGTGATAGGAATCTGTAAAAAAAACAATTACATATAATTATATTATAGGATAACCAGTCACATGGAATAAGATAAAAAAAATTCAACAAACAAGATATTTTTAAAATTATTTCAGATGAATCTTGGCTAAATTAATATGGAATTTCATTAATTATGACTTTGACAGGTCACACAAAAACACAAAATATGTTTTATTGTCTTATTTCAGCAAAAAAAACCACATCAGTTGATATGAAAACTGAGATGTTTTCAAAAAATGACTATTTATGCATTGGGACTGCTGTAAATCAATATTACACTGACTTATCTTATGCCGCCACACATACATATATATATGAAACGATATAATTAAAATAAAGCATGCATACATGTAGAAGTAAAAATAAATGAAAATAGTATAATTTACATGTTGAAATCCAAAAATTATAATATAAAAAAAAGAGGGATTGTTTTAAAAAATGTAACATACCCCACTCTGTAAATTATATTCATATCAGAAATGGGTGGGAGTGTTTAAGATCAATATCGTACTGGTATATGATTCATGATTCGGTGAGGTATATAAATTGGTTGGTCAACTTTAAATAGTATTCGTGTGCGATCGGAGAATACCTGTGACATCATATAGGGATGTTTTTGTTATGGTGATATTTTACTTCGATAACAATTAAAAGATGCTTTCAGTTCGCATGTTTGCCGTAAGTATTTATCGTGTATATTTCTTAATACACTTTTAAACCATCAATACACAGATCAATATCTTCAAAAGTTTACTTTCAAAATTACTCACCTCTCGCACCGACTTACGTCGTCTGCTAGTAGTTAAAAAAACCTACGTCACTTAGGCCATGCCCACATTGTTTTATTTCTATGGAAGACCAAATTAGTCATCTCCTGTTATGCAAAATACAGAGTAAACTACTGTTTTTCACATTACCAAAAAGGCGATAGCTGAACATTTTTAGTCTTTATTAAATAAAATAAAATATAAATGATCAAAATGAAATGAATGATTCATTTCTATAAAAAAATAAAAAATAATAAAAGAAGAAATTTTGAACATTTGAAGATTAAAAAATATATATTATTATTATTGTTGTACATATATAAACCCAATTTATTTACATTTTCAAACAATACAAACAGCTAAAAGTAAATCATTAATATTTTTAGAAATCTAATACAAGCCACAAAAAGTACCACCAGTATGAACCCGATGCTATAAGTTGAGTATAATTAAAGAATAGTTTTCTGTTAAAGAACATTAAAAGCCAGTTGTAAAGGCTGCTAGGCTGTATGGTGTGCCTGAGACTACTTTACGTCAATGAGTAGTTGGTGCAGTACACATTGTGTGTATCAGGATGCAACCACTGGGTTCACCTAAAATTTTGTGCGTCCATCATGAGATGACATGAGTTGCCAACAATAAGTGTACTGAAAATATGAGTTTTGTAAAAATCTCAGAAAAGTTTCAAAATCAAAAATCAAACCTGTTATATTGTGTTAAGTTTGACCTTTTGAAAAATAAGTGTTAATGTTTATTTTTATAATGGCAGTTATTCATCACCATACATTATCAACACTGATTAAAACCTTCTAGAGTTATTGTTCTTAGAGCTCAGCCATTATATGCATGCTAATGACGTCAAAACGTTGCCAACCAAATCATATACCGACGTAAAAAGATAAGAATTATATGGAATGCTTACTAATTTGAATTTAGTGTTTACCTTTAATACCCCGATATATTTTGGACTAAGTCTATGCCAGTAAGAGCAAGAAAAACATCTTCATTTACAAATCGCGTACCTTCATTTGTTAAGCTCGCTGAAACCCATACTGCGAGGATATATACACATATATATATATATATACATTTAAATTAAACATGAAAATGTTTGAAAACATCTAGCGTATTATAATTATTATATCATATATTTTTATAATTTTCAAACTTATATTTGTTTTGAGGGGGAGAGGGGAGAAAGTAGCCAGGCCAACATGTCTATCTTGGTGCACTACATTACTGTTAACTTAATTGGAGGGTAGAACACTTACCAATGTTGATTTCACTTTCCATGAAAAACTTCTAGAGTAAAAATACGTTTGTATGACAATAACACATGGTGTAGTCATTGTTTTTATTAACTGGTATGTTCCAACTGTATTGGTTTCAAGTGACAAGTTGGTGAACACAACGAAACCACAAAACGTTACTGCAAGAGGCAGCATTTGACGAAATGGTAAACTTTTAGGTTGAAAAAGATTTCCCAGTTTGCATAAAAATAGTCCGAAAGTTGTTACAATGAAATGGATACATGTTAAAGATATATTTGGAAACCCATGCTTTGTATAAAGCCATTTATTTAGGAGAACAATGACAATAGAACTGCAAATATTTAAAACCAAACAAAACGATACAACATAACTACTAGGCGCGGTCATCGTTCCTATTCTTTTACTGTAATTCCTCCTCATCTGGGTTTTTTCGGGAAACCTTTACAAATTTAGCACTTTTGACACCAGACGGAATTGACCGACGTTCTCCGAATGACTACTTCCGGGTGGTTGAAGTTGTCATCAACTTCAGCTTGAAAATTAATTTTCCTCAAAATGGTAAAAGCAAGTGATCTTATCAAAGCAGTCAAACAGAATGACCAGTCTAAATTACAGGTGATGAAATTTAAGTTGTATGGGGAAATGACTTTGTATTGTTTGTTAATAAAATTAAAAATGTGTTTGATGTTTTGGCAAGAGTTCCGAATTTTCCTCAGCTGATTAGCCTTAGGGTTAGTATAGCGTATAGGTTATAGGGTTAATTTTAGTTTTTGGGTAAGGTTAGTGTTAGTTTTAAGGTTTGCGTTAGGGATCGTTTTAGGGTTAGAGCAAAGGATAGTAAGGAAAATACGTCTTTCCGATGTTTTTGTTTGGTAAAGAAAAAACAAACAAAAATGGGGGGTGGGTACATGGGAGGTGATGGGTGGATCCAGTTGCTCTCTTTTAGGCCTAGATGGTGAAATTAAATTTGTTTTGGGAAATGTATTTGTTTAGTTTTAATCCATGCAATTAAGAAAATGTCCAAGGCAAAATAAATAGTACCAACAGCATTTTCCACAGCAATTTTAACAAAAAATATTAAATAAAAAATACACCATGAGTGTTAAGTGACAAAGGAAAATTAGTTCATGAGGGACATAAATTTGATAATAAATGGTAACAAGTTTGATATTCTATTTATTATGCCAGGCAATTTTAATAATTCTGCTCTTTAAACTTTCTAATTGCAATTATAATGTTAATTTAATAAGCGAGAATTGCCATTAATTTAAAATTTTAATTTCAGAAAATTCTAACAGATCCCAATGTATTTCTTAACAAGCCTGATCCAGGTAGAAGGATTCGACTCCAGCTAAATCACATCGACATCAACTGCCATGAGAAAGATACAGAGTACACTCCCCTTATTATTGCAGCATTAAATGGTAAGATCAACTGGGTTTATATTTCACAACAAAATCACAGTATTTGGAGTTACGCAACATAAAAAACTATTCCTTTCACTGGTGTGTCCTGACCCCATCTAAAGATGTAATTGCTGTGCCCCTTAAACAATTCCAGGCATTGGATCAGGGTACTCAGGTTGACTGATAGACTGGTACTGGTTAGCAGGGATAGAAATCAAAACTCGTCTGAGATGAGTCCTGTAGACTTTTATAAATGCTTCTCCTGTGATTATCCAACTTGTTGAAATTGTAAGGTTTTCTGCTGAGCTTTGTTCATGTTACTTTTTTATGTTTGTTTTAGGAAATGTAAACTGTGCAGAGACCTTGATATTTCATTCAGCAGATGTTAATGCGACAGACTCCAAAGGGTAATAACATTCCTTGTTTACCATTTCTCTTTCATATTACTTACTTACACCCATGACCCCATGATGAGCAGAGGCCATCAGCAACACCTCTCCATCTAAAGCAACTTTGGGTAACCCTTTTCATCTCCCTCCGCGTGAAACCGTACCTCCTTAGTTACTTACACCCATCATCTCATGAGGCGTACAGGCCATTAACGACATTTCGCCCTCGATCTTCTCCCTCTCCATCTCCATCCAGGTAAAACCACTCCACCTTAGTTACTACACCCATCATCTCATGAGGAGTATAGCCATCAACGACATCTCTCCCCCGATCTTAACTCTAGGTAACCCTCTCCATCTCCCACCACCATCTCTCTACAGTAGTTAGCTGCCCATAATGATTACATTTACAAGTGTCTGTTATTATCCATCACATACAGCATTGACCATGTAAAGTGTAGGGAATTTGAAAAAGGAGCTGTGAGCCTCAGTGGTCCAGTTGCAGGACATCGGACCCTCAATCTGAAGACAGTGGTTCAAATCTCATTGGAAGCTGGTGCCCAGTTGACCATGTGTCAAAAATGTCCAAATGTTTGATATCCAGCAGCCGATGATTAATAGATCAATGTGCTTTAGTGGTGTCGTTAAATAAATAATAATAATAATTAGAAAAGAGGGGTTCAACGTACAATGTTTGTTATAGAAATGGGTGAGGCACACACAGTTGTGGATGTCATACAACAAAGGGAAAATTATATTAGTGTATTTAATTGTTTTAATTTATTTCAGAAATTCTGCTTTGCATATGGCAGTCTTCTCCCTGAAGACAGAAATGATTGATCTCTTTCTTGAGAATAGTGCACAAGTACGTGTTTATTGCTAAATATTCAGTTTAGCTTTTAACTTCATATAACTATGTACAGTCAAATGTGCTCATATGGCCACATGTGTTATGCAACCATCTGTCTTAAGTTGTCACCTTTATTTTCTTTCAAATCAGCTATTTTAGTACATTATAACCTGTGTTAAGCAGCCACCTGTCTTGAAAGGCTGTGAAGAGAAATAATCTACGTCTAGATCTAAATGCTGTGCCGTTATTATAAATATGTAGATTGACCAGCAGTAATTATGACCATCATATGAATACACCGTAATGTCCTATGATATAACCAATTTTTGCCTTAAAATTTGTTATAACTGTTACATTGAGACTTAAACATTAGCATTAAACCGTACCCCCCTTTTTGCCTTAGTTTTAATTTGGATTATTTATTTTGCAGATCAATATAAAAAACAAAGATGGTAACACCTCTCTTCATGTAGCTTGTCAATGTGACATTGACAACAATATAAATCTTCTTATGAAGCTCCTCGATGTAAGTTCATTCTTTTAACATTGATGACTTTAATTAATAACCAGTATTTTACCATCCTGTACTCCACCAAATATTTACATTTTGTCCAGTACATCATATATAACATTTGATAAAATATAAGATATAAACAAATTAATTAATATAGATAATTAAGACATATGATCTTTAAGTTTAATGTATAGATGTAAACCCATTAAGTTGATTGTAATTATGTTGTGATGCCTTTATACCATATTATATTTAAAGGCTGGTGCTGATACTAAAAGTGTTAATCGGGCAGGACAAACCCCAATGGATATGTTGGCTATGTATAACAGAAAAAGTAAGTTACATTTACACATTTTAAATATATTATATTTTACAAGATTCAGTGTAATGTTAAACCTAGAGATACCAGATCCCTGTCCAAACTAGATCAATGTAGATCCAAAGTGATCCAGTTTAGGCTATAAATCCTTTCAGTTACATATACTGTAACATTTTATTTGTAGTCTATAACTGTTACATCACATTATATTCATACATCATTGCATCAGTTCTTGAGAAACATAAAATATTTTATTTTTAAATATTAGCTTTATAAGATTCCTATCTATAATGAATGTATCACTGCAAAATTTAAATACAGAAAACATTCTGTTGCCTTGACAGTTGCATTCTTGTGATCATCGGTTTGTTAATTCTGATTAACAGGGGCGTTGTCAGTTCTCCTCGACTTTGACCCCTCTGTTCGCTCCAACACACAAGCTATCACTGAGGCAGCTATCCGAGGAAACCACGAGATTGCTGAGCTCCTGTTAGATTATGGGATTGATCCTAATGGTATGTTTATCGAAAGACATACCGCACCACTCCATGAAGCCGTTCGCTTTAACAGGTAATCATATCTATCAGTAATGAAGCCATCACATGTTGTATCAGTTTTGTATATGATTATGTTTTCTTTTGATTTGAAAATAAATTTTTAGACATTTTAATAAGGTTACAATTTTAAGAGAATTAAAAAAAAATAGCATTTTCAGAGTCACAAATGAGTCCTTCATAATTACAGTGATGACTATCTCTGTAGTTTTCCAAATAAAGGTTTTGGTGAGGTGAATCAAAGATGTGTACATGTGTTGAATTATACTTTTTTGTGGTAGCTGTCTTTACTATTCCAGCTTTGTTCATTTAGTGCTGTTTCCAGAAATGTTCTTTCTCATTTTCAAATCATCCATCCACCTGCCCATCCGTCCTTCTGTCCGTCCGTCTGTCCGTCCGTCCATCCATCCATCCATCCATCCATCCACCTGCCCTCCCACCTAACTGTACATGTTGTTTTGGCCATCTGGTAAATTGTTTAAAAGAAGAAATGTAACAAACATTTTGTTAATGTGTTTTAGATATAAAGTTGCTGAAGTCTTGCTGTCATTTGGTGCATTATCCGAGATGAAAAACAACAAGAATGAGGTATGTTACACTTGGTTATTCACAGATCACTTATCACCTGACTGAATTGTAGTGCATTACTGTTATACCATCACTTGTTACCCTAGTTCATTGTTTGCATGACTTGTATGCAGAGCATAATAATAATAATATTGTATCTAATACTAGTTACATATATCGTAATTTTAAAGATGCAATCTCTTAAACATTACTTTTTTTGTTTTAACCTTTTAGAATAAATATTCTTGTTTTTTTTTGCACCTGTGACATACAATGTTTCCATTTTCCTTAACTGTTCTGGGTTATCTAGGTCACATACAAGTGGCTAGTAGGTCATTTGCACTACTGTTGATTAATAAAATGGAGGTCAGATTTGAAAATTGCATATAGGCAGTCAACGATATCCGTTGTTATGGAAGACAAACAAGTGTGTTAAAGCTAAAGTTTTGTTTCTATTATGCAGTAGTAAAATCAACCCTGGAAATAAGTGGCTGGTCAAGGACATTTACCAGTACAAATTTGTCATTTTGGAAGATTTGACAGTTACAAAGTTACTTGTGTCGGTCATTTTGTCCGACACTCATGTTTTAACTTTTGGTAAAAATAACATTTCTGTATAAAGTCAGCTTGATACTGCTTGTGTCTGTTGAATAAATTGTGAAGAATTAAATAATAAAAAACATATATCATAAAAACTAAATTATGTTTTTTGTTTAAATTGTTCATGTTAAATTGTACGTAAGGAACATTTTCTTTAATGTCCAGCACAAATTGATTGATGGTGGACATTTTGACCAGCTGGACTAAAATAATTATTTCCAGGCTTGAAAATATGTTATAAGATACAGAGGAGAGATTGCACCTTTAACATCATTGTTTGCATGATGATAACATTGTCAACTGTCCATTTCACCTTTAGAATGACACCATGTTTGAAGTAAAACTGCTTGCTACTATTATTAAAGCATACATGTATGTAAACTCAACAGATATGACACTGTCCCTTTTTGTTTTCAATATGAATAAATTATTTTCCTTTGATGCTTGGAAAATTTTATCTATTTTGGTACATCTCACTAAATGTAACATCAAATTTGCTGAATGAGACAGTTTGAGTTAAAGAAGATATTCATCTGTGATGGATATGGGGGTTGCACTGTCAGTATTTAATGTAATCTGTCATTATAATTGTAGGTCAGTGGTTAGATCTTTTACGGGACCACACTTAAAGACCATCCTCAATCAGCTAGCTTTCATATTTATTATCACCTAACGAGTAAATGTTTTGGTTATACAGTAAAATTTATGTTGTAGTATATGTGTATACACTGTCCATATTTTGGTTTTAAAAGAAATTAACAAAGATGCTGGATTGAACTTTGCCTGCTTACAGAATCTGATATAGACATCTTATATCTGAGAGTTGATTTTGCAAGGATCATAATTATTTGTTTCAGGGTTCAGCAATTATTGTCTTATTGTGTTTAAGAGGTAAAATCACACAAAAGCAAACATAAGAATGAGAGGGAATGAGGGTCCTTTTTTTCACTTTTCACAAGAAAAAACAATAAAACAAGGGTTGTCGAGAAAGTTGAGCACTATTATTATGTTAATTAGCCTTGTATATAGGCTGTTCAATTAATCAGTTAAAATTTCGGAACATTTGAAATGGTTAATTTCAGATATTGCTGTTTACTTGTTGAAATGAGGATTACTAGTAATACAATATGTTTATCTTATATTGTTGGTTTATTACAGCATTTAAATAATAACTCATACACTATTATACCACAGATGTTCATTTTGTAAGTAATAGTGCAATTTATCTGCATGCTTTTATTTATTTATTGGTGATTTGTTTTGTTTTTGATGGTTTTTTGGCCCATTCCATGTCAGACATGTCACATTTTCTGATTTACTTTTCCTCACACAGTAATGTTATCTTGTAAATGTTTCAATGTTGATAATCTTCTATTGATGTTCTTCAAATAAAAGTGGAAAACACTGGTGTTTCAGAGATTCACATTTTATTACATGTATGTTACATGTGTTACATTTTTATGGAATGGGTCTTATAGGTTTTCTGTATTTCTGATATCATTTGTTTCATAAATATCTCAAACTTAACTTACTGTGGTGGATGATATTCTGGTTACTTCTGTGGTCATCAATATGTTACTAAGGCCAGATAAAATATTATTTTTTACTTTTTGTCAGAGCATACATTTGAAATTAGGTGCCAGAAACACTTTATTTTAATCAAAAAATTCATCTGACTAGATACTGAGTACCAATGAGTGTATAGGCACAATATCACTATTACCCTACTGCCACTGGGTTTACTACATTAACAGAGTCAGTATAGTTCCTCCATTTTGTGAATATTATATAATGAGGATCAGTAGGAATAAACTAATTTTTAATAATAATAAAACTGCATCTTCAGGCAAATGTGCAGACATGGAACTGGACATAATATATTGAAAACAAATCTTTCAGCAGAGTGTGTGGGTGGGGTTTTGATCCCCAAACCCTTACCCTGTACACCTCTGATCCCTTATTTACCTTTTGAAGAACTTTGATACATGAATTTATTTTATGTGGCCTAATGAATCATTTTTCCTATTAATAATTTGAGATAACTCTTTGTATTTCCTTGTGATATAGCCATTTTCCTATTTTAATTCAATTAAATCAAATTATCAATATAAAATATACTATGTGACTATAAATAATCATACCTTTTTTAATTTAGTAAAGAAAAAAGATGTTTATTTTACTTCCTTGTTTAAGACTTGGTGACCTCCCTAATAACTGTCAAATATGACTTTATGTCAGCTGATGATTAATTATTATTACAATCTGCATCAAGATTTGCTGACCCACCCAAATACCCTCAACCCTGAAAAACCCCGACCACATTACTGTTGCATTAACCATTATATATTTCATAAATTTCTCAACATTCTTTGCTATTTTGTCTCTGACAAAAACCTTTACTTATAAATATAATATTACAGTTAATAAAATATATTATTTCTTAATTATAGATAAATAATGAATACACATATATGTACTTCTATAGCAGTATATAAAATGAGAGAACATCATTATTTACAACTCAACTTGAATCTGTATTACAATTACATAATGTAAAATGAGAGTACATATTCCATCCACTCCTACCACCCCTCATCCACTTCCACATCCACATCCACATAAAAGCATGACATTGTATTTTAAATACAATTATAAACAAATTGCATGGTAGGTGAATACCTGATTGGATTTGTATTGCTTGCAAACATGCAATTAATATAAATATATAGTTACCATCTAACAGTTTGCATGTTCATGAGTTACCATTAACATAATCATGTTGAAATGTACCTCATTCAATTCTGAAGCCAAAACAAAATGACTGTTACAGTATTAATTGTGGTAACACATAAACAATAAGGCCACTTTTGGCTGAACATAATTCGATAACTTTCCAGAATCTAGAGCCACAAGTTTCTAGTACGTTTTGAAATTTGTTTAACAAATCTTGTTGATTGCTCTCTATGGAATATTATAAGATGAAAGATCTCACAAATTTAAAATCCTTGGCTTTATGGTATTGTTAACAACACTACGAAAATGGTCAATCACTGCAGAAATTATTTAACATAATGTTCTGTTTTTTAATAAAAATTAGTTTTTCCATTACTTACCTTGTAAGAACTCAGTAATATCAGAATGTATGTAGCTGATTAGTAGTTCATTTGAATTGAAAGTTGCAAAACAAGCGCACATTAATATTGTCACCTGCAAGTATCAAGTAGGTTATTGTATTTAGTATTTATTACCCATAGTGCAATCTTGATAGTTCACTTACTAGTTGTTGTGTTTGCATGATGTGTTGTATTGATGATTTTGCTTGCACATTTTGTTTGGTAACAGACACCTGAGTCACTGGCAAAAGATCAACTTGCAGCAGTGAGTGCTGAATTTTTCAAATTATTTGAAGGTATGACTTTATATAATAATTATATGGTACATAAAAGATAACATAAGTTATTATTTAACTTTATATATATACATGGTTTTATTTCTGAAATTTGACTTGATGTCCATGGCTTTGAGTTTCCACATTCAGGTTATATTTACTATCCAAGGAGGCCATTTCAAATAAGATCAAATAATTTTATATTGGTATTGGTTCTATTTCTATATGTTATTGTTCCATGACTGGTGTAACAAAGGTTAGTGTATGTACTGTCCTGTTGGTGGATATAAAAAACACCATGATATTAATCAGAAACAGTAGCCTAAGTGGTGGTAGCAGGTTTCTTCTGTGAACCGCATGTCAGAAATACAATTATTTTCACATCTAATAGCTGCTGATTAACCAATGTGATGTCATTAAAGAAACAATTCTGTTTTTCTATTTTCATATGACAAAGTTAATGCCACTTGAATGCACAGGTCATCTTTCACCATGACAACTGTTACAACATATTAATAACACTGAGCATATTTAGCATCATATGTAAGTTTCATGTTTTTACATGTGACAGCTTGTTTATGTTTTCAGCTTATAAAGATGTCCCTCCTAGAATACCTCGGTTTTTATCAAAGAAGCAGCCAGTAATTGCTACACAAGCTTGCCACAAAGGTAAACTTTCATGTCTTTTGTTGGATTTCAGAAAGTCTTTCCATTCCTGGGTTTTCACTGCCCCTTTACAACAACCCTCCAGAGGAAGCTTTATATACTGGAATAGCCAGAAGGGGCCATGCTCGCACCTCACCCCCAGTCAAATCATTTTTTCTCATTCACCTTTTATAATTGCCTGTCTTGTAGCCAGAAGGGGCTATGCTCGCACCTCACCCCCAGTCAAATCATTTTTTCTCATTCACCTTTTATAATTGCCTGTCTTGTAAACCTGTTAGTAGTTTAGGTGTTTTAGCCTATTCAAATGGCTGTATGATACTAGAGGTGATGTAGCCTATAGGGTATAGTATTGTTCATTGTCACTGATACTCTTAACATATAGTCAACAAGCTAGACACATGACCATACAGATCTCAAATGCATAATTAGTTACATCACTATTAAATATGACTGCTTTCGCTATTAGTAACTAGAAGTAATAGGACTGTTATAATAATATGCATAATTAGTTACATCACTATTAAATATGACTGCTTTCGCTATTAGTAACTAGAAGTAATAGGACTGTTATAAT
>JAULBS010096363.1:0-16674 GCA_032355785.1 Symmetromphalus regularis | reverse complement strand
TATGGGTCCACTGAGAAGGATCGATCCGATGACCGACCGGTTCACAGGCAGACACGCTACCGTTTGAGCTAGATCCCTCTCCGGCAATTGTGAAAAAAGTCAAAAAGTAAGCACAAAGATGTGTTCACATTACGTGACGAAAATCTAGATTACCCGCAAAAAATAATTCAATATAGATGGCGCTTTTATTACACTACTGGAACTCTTCAGTGTTCACCAACAATTCCGAGTGATTATTCGGTAAATACAGAGTAGGTGGCACAGGCTAGCACACGTGAAAGCTACGTAGCCATTTAAAAGTTGGAATTCTCATCCCTGCTCAATATGAAGTTGAAAAACAATTAATTTATATTCATTTTATATAATTCATATTTGTTTAAAACATAATTTTAAAGATTTAAATAAAAAAGATTAATGTGCTGACATACGTCATTTTTAGACCGACAAATGTAAGATTTTTGTCTGACAAAAATAGCTTAAACATTGTTTCTGGTCAAATTGTTAACATTACAGATTTTATTCTTTAATGATGCAAAATATTTCAAATGCCTGACATACTGATATATATATTTTTTTTTATTTGACTAAAGCACACAAATGTGCTACAGATGCATGTTGTCATAGTAACGGTTAGATACTGATTAGCAGTAAAAGGTCTTTCATGAGCATTCTGCCACAAATAGGACAGCACATACCATGACCTTTGTTGCAGCAGTGTTAAACCACTAACTGGAATTAGAAATATCCCTAAGGAGCCAGACATGGAAAACATTATTGTTACAACACTGTAGTTTGTCCCTCCTTTGATTTATCAATTTCATTTCATTTGTGTTACAAATTGTTTCAATAAACATATTTTTGTATATATTATATAAATATAATCGTAATTTTATTGTATCCTTAATTACCGTATATTCCCTCTTTAATGCCCCCAGGGTTTTTACATTTAGTGAATTTAGAGTTTATAGATATCCCGACAGTTTGAAATCAGGTTTTTACGGTTAAATATTTTGTGCAATACAGATTACTAGTGTGTGCATTCATTACATACTTTCGATACTATGGCATGATCATGGATTTATGCTGGGGTAAATTTGCAAAATGTGGGGGGGGGGGGGTAATTAGGGTGGGGGATTAAATAGGGAATATACAGTAATACAAAGTTTATCTGAATACAATAAATTGTGTGCATATTATCTTGTTTCAATGTGATAATCCTTATAATTATAAAACAGGACAGTAATTAAAGTGATAAATTTTAATAAATGTTAATGTGAAAATGTCTTTTTTGCTGGCAACATTTATATTCAGTGCTTCATAACATGGAATCATCTGGTATTTAGAGAGTTGTCTGCCAATACTGAAGCTATTATACCATATCTAGAGTTGTTATCAAGTACTTAGAGAATTGTTTTCAAGTACCAAGAGAGTTGTTATCTAATACCAAGAGAGTTATTATCCAGTACTTAGAGAATTGTTATCCTGTACCTAGATAGTCATTATTCAGTATCTTGAGAATTGTCATCCATTACCTAGTGTTGTTATCCAGTACTTAGATAATTGTTATCAAGTACCAAGAGAGTTGTTATCCAGTAATTAGATAATTGTTATCAAGTACCAAGAGAGTTGTTATCCAGTACATTGAGAATTGTTATCCAGTACCTAGAGTTGTTATCAAGAACCAAGAGAGTTGTTATCCAATACCAATAGAGTTGTTTCCAGTACTTAGAGAATTGTTATCTGGTACCAAGAGTCATTATCCAGTACCTTTAAAATTGTTATCCAGCACCAAGAAAAAAATGTTATCCGACACCTAGATAATTGTTATCCAATACCCTTAGAGTTATTATCCAATACCCTTAGAGTTGTTATCCAGTACAAAGGGAGTTGTAATCCAGTAAAATGATAACTGTTATCCAGTATTTATAGATTTCCTCTGGCACCTAGATAACTCATCCAGCACCTTGTTGTCCTCTGGCACCTAGATAACTCATCCAGCACCCATATGTCCTCTGGCACCTTGATAACTCATCCAGCACCTAGGTGTCCTCTGGCACCTAGATAACTCATCCAGCACCTAGGTGTCCTCTGGCACCTAGATAACTCACCCAGCACCCATATATCCTCTGGCACCTAGATAACTCATCCAGCACCTAGGTGTCCTCTGGCACCTAGATAACTCATCCAGCACCTAGGTATCCTCTGGCACCTAGATAACTCATCCAGCACCTAGGTATCCTCTGGCAACTACATATTATGATCCAATACCTAGTAGCATCCAGCTCACAGAGGGATGTCAACCAACAGAATTCAAGATGGCAACATGGTAAGAACAGTGCAGTAACAAGCAGACTCCTGCATGGAAAAAGGCCAATGGTTTTCTTATCTCAAGCTCGCAGTGAATATGGATAAAATAATGATAGATAATAAATGATGTGTGGAGTAAATAAGGCTGGATGAGCCACAAATATCTTCTCTCTGAAAAAAAAAAAAAGAAGATTAAACTTGATGAGAGGTAGGAAATTGAGAACCGACCTAAAATATAGTGTTAAGAACTGTACAGTGTCATAGAAAACAATGGTGGGGTTCAAATCATCATGTTTATAAACAATATTTTGTTTAGCCACACTTTTTAGGTTTTTTGGAGGATTACAGATTTTTGAAGAATGATTCCTGCAGTTGCCATGCAAGATTAAACTAAAAAAAAAACTTGTTTCTGGGTTGCAGAAAATCATATTTTGAGTTATTAGTTGCATGAAACATGCTCAAGCATGGTATAACATGGAGGCTGGGGGTACTCTAGCCACCACCACCACCCAATAATCCTGAATCAAGCATAACACAGTATCCACTTGACACTCGGCGCTTCGTGCCTAGATCTGTTAGCACCCCAATGTCTCTGTTAGACCCCCACCCCAATGTTTACTTTGTTCCGCCATGCTTTCATGTTGAATGGTTTAGGGTGGACATTTGTTTAATTAAATTGATATTTCAATTCTTTGGGTAAGTAGTATTCAAGAAAATACATAAACTCTCTTGAATGTTTTTCATTTTTCATTCTATACTGAAAACAGTATTGGTTCTAATGTGATTGGTGGGAAAATTTAAATAAAAAAGATCAAATTGGAATTTTTTATTTCATTCTATTCCAGCCACAGTTCACAATGGCAAATCTGTTATCCAAAAAAATAAATAAAAAGTTTGGCTTTGAAGACATGAAGATACAAACTGATACGTGTATGACATCACCAAGTTTACACATTTGTAAACAGTTCCGTCTTCTATATTAACGTGTAAAGGGGTCATTCTGGGTCAAATTACCCAAAGAAGAACATTTTAAACCCAACCATCTCAGATTTTTATGAAACTGTATACTTGTTAAATGGGATCCCACAGCATCAAATTCAAAATTTTAGGCCCCCCCCCCAAATTTTGAGATTTTTGGCCAAGAACTACAGGGCCAATCTTCATAAAACTGGTATTGTTGGAAGGCAATTTGATGAGGATTCAATTGGTTTTTAGTTTTGTGAACATTGTGATACACTGATGCTAAAAATCTGAGATGGTCGGATAAACCCTTTGGGTGATTTGACACAGAATTACCCGAATTGGTTAAATTGAAAAAGAAAGAATTAAAACCATAATTGGTATAAGTTATTATAAAAGTGAAAGTGGTTCTCCAGGCCACATGCATAATTTTAAACATGCTCAAAGTATCTCAAAACTTGCAATATGTACGTACCAAGATTTGGAGCAGAAGGGATATTTCTGAACGGGAAAGAAAAAATGACATTTTGAATCTGTACACAAACACAATATTTTATTTTAACAGCTTGGATTAGTAATTTTAAACATGCTCAAAGTATCTCAAAACCTGCAATATATATGTACAAGGAGTTGAAGCAGAAGGAATATTTCTGAACAGGAGAAAAAAGAAGACATTTTGATTCTATATGCAAATACTGAACATTTTATTTTAACAGTCTTGATTAGTAATTTTAAACATCCTCAATGTGTCTCAATATATATGTACAAGGAGTTGGAGCAGACGGGATATTTCTGGATGGGGAAAAAAAATGACATTTTGATTCTGTCTACAAATACTGAACATTATATTTCAACAGTTTGTATTAGTAATTTTAAACATGCTCAAAGTATCTCGAAACTTGCTATATATACATGTACATGGGGGTTTCAAAAAGTTTTGAGACTAACCCTGTTCCCAAAAGGATAGCTAATTTTTTTGTGCTTGGGAATGTTCTTCAGTGTTTTTTGAATATAATATGTTTAATTTTTATCATATTGTGCTTTCAGGTGTGTTGCTGTTAAATTCTACCACTACATGTAGGTACCCCTAACACTCAGAAAAAATGGGGGGGAAAATGAGTACAGAGCTGTGATGAAGTTTCTGACTCCTTGACCCATCTTTTGACTGTAGTATACGATGGGTAGAGTCAACGTAGACAGGACATATGTGTTCATGGATTCTCTCTGGTTTCTCACCCTCAAGAGTCAGAAACTTTATCTGTATTCAGTTTTGTGACTAACAAAAGACCTATTAAATTCAACATGTTATATTTTTTACATTTTTTATTTATTACTTATAATAATAATACTGGTATTTTTCGCCTTGTAATATATACAACAATTGTATTTTAAATCATAAAAAACCTAATATGGACGTCATGCAGAATTAACATGGTTACATGTAATTTCTCTGAATGTGTACAACGAACTACGGTTATAATGAACCAATATCTCCGGTCCCTTGCAGTTCGTTATAAGAGTAGTTGACAGTATATCATAAATCAAATGACAAAGACATTGTGTGTATAATAATACACTGAGATTTTCCGAGAATTTCTCCAAATTAATTTACAAAGTAAAAAAGTAAAGTTTGTTTTATTTAATGACATCTCTAGAGCTCATTGATTTTTATCTTATTATCATATTGGACATATATTCTGACATATGTTTTGACGAAACCCGCTGCCACCACATAGGCTACTCTTTCTGATAAGCAGCAAGGTGTCTTTTATACGCACTGTCCCACAGACAGGACAGCACATACCACGGCTTTTGATGAACCAGTTGTGGACCACTGTTTGGAATGGAAAATAGCCCAAACTGCAAGTGTGTTCACTGAGAAGGATCGATCCAACGAGCTTAGAATATAAATTTTTCTCTACCACTTTCTTTTTTTTCAGTTCTGACACCTTTGTATTGTGTATGGAACGGATTACGGCATTCATTGGTGGACCACTCTGCATCCTTACAGTCGTGGCGTTTGATGAACCAGTTGTGGAACATTGGTTGGAACGAAACAATTTACAAAGAGTCTTGGTTATAGTATTTGTCAAAATGTCTAAAAATTGTCCATGAAATAGGTACATGTAGTTTTATATACTGAACAGATGAGAAATAATGTACTCACCTCAATTGTTGAATCAAAACATGTTAAGTTTCTTGGTAAGTGGGAAAGTTTGGAATGGCGTTGACATCTTTCTGTTTCATTATGTACCATTGTTAAGAATTATAACTGATGTATATATTGAAAAATAAAAAATTACATACACAAGAATGAAATAACAACCATTATCAGTCAAAGAATTTGTTCAGAATAGACATTTGTTAAATCTCCATTTGAATCAGAGAACTAACAAAAACATGATGCAACATTTACAATAATCTAAAAGGCTTTATCTTATTGTTAAACAATAAAATGAAAATTTAATACAAGCTTGAAATAAAAAATGCCTTATCTCATTGTCTATAATGTAGCTTAAATTTAAACAATAAAATGAAAATTAAATAAAATCTTGAAATAAAAAAATCCTTTTCTCATTATAAGGCCACGTATTTTTGATTAAATGTTTTACGGATCCGCCGACATGTTTGGAAAAGTCCCGATGAAAAAATAAAATGAAGGTGTCCTTTTTTATTTTTTTTTCCTCCCGCCGATACTTAAATTTTGATTCCCGACCAAAAATAAAAAAGCTAAATATTTTCTGTGGAGTCAAATCTCCAATTTATTTATAGTAGTGCTTAGTATCTGTTCCATTTTAAAATGGTCGATCACTTTTCAACCCCTTTGTTGACGTGCATGTACAATTCCCCCCCCTCCTATGGTCACAACTTAGGCCCCAAAAAAATAAAAAATAAAGCAAGTTACCTTTTTATTTTTTTTCTTCCTCCTACAGTAAAATTTTGAAAAAAAAATCCATAAAACATTTAATATAAAATGCGTGGCCTTATAGTGCAGGATTGGTTTAATGAGAGAGTTATAGATATGTTGTGGGGGATTTATTCCCAGCCGAAAGACTTTTAAGTATTATAAAATTTAACAAGAAGGGCCTTGCTTTAAGACTTTCTTGCTCAGTTCTTGTTTTCTTTGTGTGAAATTTCCTACAAAGTTTATATTGCATCCTTAGTATGTATTGCTGTTTGTTTGGGTTATTTCATCTTGGTTTAAAAATAACTTTAAATTGGCTGGGCTTTTTCCTTTTTTGTTATCAAAGAATTTATTTTACTGAGTTAATATTCCAGGTGCCATGACTTGGAGAAGAACTTTACCATTTCTTTTTACCTGAATTAATAATATAATATACAGATTTGAAACAACTGATTTACATAGACCAATTAATTATATTTAATGTAAATAAAATATATCCACATCAAAATAAATAATTTAATTAAATGTTTGATTTTATTCACGAGTATTAAGAAAATTGATAGGAGCGGGATCTAGCTCGAACGGTAGCGTGTCTGCCTGTGAACAGGTCGGTCGTCGGATCGATCCTTCTCAGTGGAGCCATATGCAGTTTGGGCTATTTTCCGTTCCAAAAAGTGGTCTATAACTGGTTTATCAAAGGCCGTGGTATGTGCTGTCCTGTCTAAGGGACGGTGCATATAAAAGACCCCTTGCTGCTTATCGGAAAGAGTAGCCAATGTGGCGTCATAGGGTTTCCTCTAAATACATATGTCAGAATGACCATATGATTGACCTCCAATAGCCGCTGATAAAATAAAAAATCAATGTGCTCTAGAGGCGTCGTTAAATAAAACAAACTACTTTTTTAAGAAAATTGATATTAAACTTCGTTTCAGTTTAAATTTGTAATTTTATATAAATTTGGCGGCAAAGAATAATTTCTCAAAATGGCTACGATACTAAAATTAGTGTTACATGGCGAAATATCTGCACATTTTGTTGTAACATGGCTAACCGATGAGAATACACGTGTAGGTGTTTTTAAATATTGAATAATATAGTTTCATATGTATCGATGTTTCGAGTCAAAGCAGTATCAGTATAGTGAAAATGTTTATGATCAAAATGTAGGCTACCCATATTTAAAGGTGCAATTTCATTGTAGCAAAACGAAGGAATCTTGCAAAAAATATTTATGTTGCAATATATTGCACTTTTAAAAAAAACACTTGGTTACATACACAAAACAAATTAGTTTAAATTGAAGCAGTTTACTACTAGGAAAAATGATAATTCCACAGGAAAATAAATTTAAACGTGTCTCATACTCATAGATGTGTCCAGAACACCGAACGGTCTGATTATTGGTTATTGATTGGCATCACCTCCAGTGTGGGCCGTACTCTGGTAATGCTGCAATTTGCTAGGAACAAACATGCTGCGTTTTCCGACCAAAACATTACAAGAAATATCTAGATCTACAATAAAATTGCTAACTTACACTCTTATTACATCCCATTTCACAATAAATCTCACAGTATACACTGATTTTTATCTACAAGTACAACCACTAATACATTAAAAAAAATATGTCCCAAATATGAAACTTTCAGGAGAGGGAAGGGGAAATGAAGGGAGAGATTGTTGGTGGGTTAAAGGAGTGGCGGTGTGTGTTGTAAATAAAGATAGTGATATATTATTATTACATTGTGACTGGTTTATTTTATTTTTTAATGACTACAGAGATAGCTGATGAACTGAAAGTTTCATATTTGTTTGACCGCCATTTTTTTTTAATGTGTACATGGTTGTAGATGAAAATCAGTGGATATTGTGAGATTTACTGTGAAAAGGGATGTAATAAGGACGTAAGTTGGCAATTTTATTATATATCTAGATATTTCTTGTAATGTTTTGGTCAGAAACCGAAGAATTTGTTGCCAGAAAATTGCACCAATGCATCGAATTGGTTGGGAGCTGAACATACTGCAGATCAGTAACCAATAATCAGTAAGCAGTATGTTCCTGAACTAGGATTAGATGTATCCTGAAGTAATCAGTTTCCGGTATATTAAAGGTTAAAAATGTCTGCACATGCACAGTGGTAATCGCATAATCAATGTAACCAAATCATATTAATCTTTCAAATCCTATCTGTTTATAATATATTTTTAAAAATGATATCGCTACCTAGTCGAATGTGGAAATTTTGTGAATTTCTCTACAGAGCCAGTCTATTTTTAGAGAGTTACAGTCTAGTTGTCATACCGTAAAATATATGGAGAACCATGTGGGTCAAAAATCAGTGATACAAAACAGAACCAGTTGAAATTGAAAATGTAAATAAATTAACATATGAACATATTTATAAATTGTTTTTCACAAGCACACTGTGGACACAAAAACGTTGTGTGACATTCCATAACCCTTTGCTCAAAATGCAAAGTTTAAGATGCACCCAATGGTTTAAATTATTTTCTATATTACTATATTCATGTTTAATGAATGACAATTTTTTACTTTTTTCAGATTTTTATTTTTGAATTATTCTTTAAGCCATGTCCAAACAAATATCGTCATGATTTTTTTGTTTTGTTTTACTGATGGAATTGAGACAAAATGGTAGCCTCTTGACGAACCTAAGTTTGTGTCACTTCTTTTCTACACTATGATTTTGACTTTATGTGCTATGAATAAAGCGTATTCCTACCTTATATTTTCAGCATTTTCATTTTGATGAATGACTGTATTTCTTCCTTCTTTTTCAGTTAAAACTTATTATTAATCATGTAGTATTAGTAGTAGTAATCAAATTAAAAAAACATAGACAGCAGACGATCTTGCTAGCAAATTCACAGAAAAGGTAATTTTTTGTTTATGATGGCACCTACTCATCGCAGTAGGCCCTGAACCTCTAGATATTATTTTTTGGTCCCAGTTTTCATCATGTACATTATATGTTTAAATAATGATAAAATAGTAAAAAAAGAGATATACCATGTACAAAATTGAAAAACTGTTGATGGATCAATGAAAAAGTAAAATATTTTGTTGAGATCCTTGCAAATTTTTATAGAAAAGTTGTCATTTTATTCTGTCAGAATGTTTTAAAAGATTTAAAAAAAATTGTCTTTATTTTCAGGATGGTGTCCCACAGAAATTGTGTGACTATAATCATCTCCAACATGAGTTCATTCCATACTTCCTCAACTACTTGCGTTACCAAACGATTCATCTTCTTCAGAATGGAAAGACTGCCAATCCTTCACCAGCAAAAACACCAACCCAGAATTGTGCAAGAAGAGATGACACTAAGCACAGACATGAAAGCAGCAATTGTATTAAATTGTTTGCTGATAGCCCAGCAACTGATACAAAATATAATACAGATTTTGGAAATTTAATACTTTCACATAATTCATCTTTCAACTCTCCTAATAATAAAAAATACCATTATAATGACAAATCTATAGGTTGTAATGGTCACAAATTGGCAAATAATTCTAAAAGTGACTGTTCTCAAAAGAATGGAAATTCTTTCTTTGAGGGTAAAGTGAGGTCTCAGAAATCACCTGTGTGTTCACAATTGCAAGACAGTCAGCGGACAAAACAAAAACTTAGCTTTGGTGAATTTTTGAAAACTCCAGATCATAAACCAAAAAAAAGAGGGTTGCTGTGTTCAAACAGAGCAGGGTCTCCCCATGAGTCTTCCTCATCACCAACTAGTCAGACAAAAGGGCGGAGTTGTTACAAGAAAAAGAGCGCATCTCCTCTTTCCAAGAAAAACCCACCTGTCTTTAGTCTGGTCAGCTTAAGTGACTTCCCACCTGTGGGTGGTGATGTGGATGGCTCAAGGTAACATTACTGAGGATTACTGGAGTCTCGGGTCATTACTACTAAATAATACAGCTTCGCATTCTTGTTCTAATATCCACAAATGTTGGTAATTTAATTACATTTTAGATGTCTTTCATTTGACATTAAATTCCTGACATCTGTTAGATAATATTCTTAATTTTGATCTTCAATTGATTGAGATGCTGATTTTTAGAGGTAGACATTTCTGGACATTTGTCATCGTAATACACATGTATGTAGTTAATAACATGCTGAGATCATATATAATATACATGATTATACAGACATTTTTATTTATAAATACAACCCCAGCAATTAAGAAAATGTCCACAGCAAAATAAATGCATTTTCCACAGCAGATTTAGTGTAAAGTATACTTTATTTTTAATAATAATTATAATAAAATACACCTTGAAAAAATAAATTAGTATGTGGCAAAAAATGTGCAGTGGAGAATGCATTTTCACCACGGGTATTTCAGGGGTTGTACATGTGACACATGATATGTGGTCTTCATTACATGTTCATTTCATATTTATTTTGTTTATTTCAGTCTTGATATGAAGTCTGACATTAAACCTACGAGCAGAGTGGAGGCCAACTTGTATGAAACTTCTAAGAAACCAACGAGGCGAATTAAACCCACCTTTTTGCAGCCAGACTCTAAAAAACTTGCCTCTTCTAGTTTTCTGAATGCACTAGTTGAGCATCGGCCCAGTGAATCTACACCCATGACGTCCGAGGATGGTGGAGACAACCAGGCAAATCTGACATTCAAAGAGGAAAGAGAACTCCTCAGGTGATGTTTGTTAAGCAACATTCAGTTGCTAACCATTCACATACAGTATATACATGCATATAGAGATCATCGTGCTTACAGCTCGTGGATACTGAGTTTGAATCGATTTTAATCTCGATATTGCTTCCATTCCAGAGTGAGAATGCCATTGGATTCATTTACATGCAATTGTCTATGTTCGGTATAACAGTTATTCTCCTTAGAAACATGCATGTTAAATATTCTTTCAGCTGATTGAAAAGAATAGCCTCTTTGTAGGCGGCAGGTTTCCTCTCTCGTTTATAATATTAATCTCTAATCCCTGAAATTGCCCGCAGCAATTGGCAATACCATAGAGATTGCCACAGATTATTTCATTCTCTATGGTAATGTTTTTGCAGAGGACTTTATGTTAATTGCAAGGGTTGAATCAAACAGATGAACTGCAAGCATAGGACAGCGTGCTTGGACTTTATTTGGAAATAAGCATAAAAACAGCTTTTAAAAAAAACCTAATAATATATATGTTCCATTCACTCTTTTGAACTTTTCATTTGGTCAAATGATCACAGGTTATTTATATTTACTGCTATACGCATATATTTAAATATCAAATAAAATAGATTAAGGGATATATAATTAATGAAGTTTGGACATAGTATTATTGTTTCATTCATTTTCTCTAAACCCTGTCTGTTACTTCCACATGTGTTTAAACAAGACTGTTTCTTTACCATTACTGAGTTTTTGTTTTTGCAGACAGATGCAGGCAAATCATAAATCTGTTGAAAGCTGTGACTTGCCAATCTCACAGGATGTTAAGAAAACACCAACAAAAATTCCATTATGTCAGATGACTACCCCAACCAAATCTGCATTGTCAGTTACACCTTCAAAGTCAAAGCTTGATCGTACATTGTCTGTGGCAGAGTTTGTAACAGCCAAACCCGAAGAGGTCACCAACACTGAACAACTTGATACTCTTGTCGATCTGTATTCTGGCTGTTTGCATGGTTTGTATATTTATTTTTTCATTTTAAAAATCTGCTTAAACTTTAGACTACTGAATTCTTTTAAGACTAAGAGTTACTTCCACAAAAAACTGGATTATTTTTGAGAAAAATAATTTTGAGAGGCAGCTCATTTTGATCAAATATTTTAACTTTTAAAACTTAACAAATCAATAAAATAATATAAAGGTGTGAACAAATTAATATTATTTTTGGGTTTTGAAGGGCTTTTTTTGTAGGTGCACAATTATCAATCCAGAAATATGTAAAAACGAACAGACAAAACAAAAACATAAACTACACTTCGTAATTTGTATTTATGGTCGGATCGCTCACTTTCAACATCATAGACTAACACTTGGTGTCATTCAAAATTTTTATTTGAAAATTCTCTCGCTTATTTGCTCCCGATATTCAGAATCAAAATCCTCACCTTCGGTAAAACCAAAATAATATTTATTCCCAATTAGCTCTTCAAAATCTCTTCTTAGCGCTGCCATTGCTTGTCATGTTACAAAAAACTTCATTAAAAAGACCTGCTTTTACACCGAAAATTTCTATCGATAAAGGAGTTCTAACGTTTCAAAAATCCACCATTTGCAATTGGAAACATGCTATAGATATTGCATCATTTCTTCCCATAATTTATTTAAGCAACAGGAAATACTAATTTTAAAGGGCCAGTTCGATTGTTGAGAAATGTCGCCTGCAGTATTCAAGCATTTGCTTGACGTTGTTGAGAAAAGTCGCCTGCAGTATCCAGAAGGTTAAGTACAGTCATTGAAATTTAGTCAAATTTAAGATAGAAATTAAATCATTTTGCTATGGTGTTATGATGGCAGTTTAAAGAAAATGCACATAATGCATAATGTATTTATATTTTTATGATGGCAGTTTAATAGTGCCGCAACCTATTATACAGAGCTTTTACAGAAGCATTGCCGATTGCTTCCATGAAATAAAAAGACTTATGAATATACATACAATTTTTATTATGAGCATTCCATACAAGTTGACTTAAGTATGAAATAGTATTATTTTATCATTTGTTTCCAGGTTATGTTTTTTTTATATGTTTTAAGTAATTTAGGGTAATTTAATAACAAAATTTATTCATAATGTTTTACACGTATCTACTATGTTAATATTGTACACCAAAAATAAGTAAAACATGTAATGGTCAATGTAAAATGTTGTATTTTGCAGCTGGAATTCCGTTTCTACAAGTTTAGATACATTAATGCAATTTTACACACATGCAGATTGTTAATTTCTATTGATGTAACACATGCACCATCAGATATGGGAGACTTTTGATAAAAATAGAAGTGACACCCAAAACAAAATGTATTTATTTATTTTATAATGTTTAAAAATGTATTTATTTTTTTGTCATGTAGGCCTATGACCCTTTTTACAGGGGAGATTTAAACAATTTATTTTTATCTTTAAATAAAATTTAAAAAATTTAACAATTAAACTTTCTTTTAATAATAATTTAATTTTGGTTTTATTTATTTTTTGTTTAAATTATTTGGTAGGGAATCCTCTGAGCCCTATCATCTATCTCCATGTTTTAAGGGTCTACCCGTTTTGTGCACAGAACGACGAGAATCTAAAACATGTTTTTGTTGCGTTTTTCACAATCACCAGATTTAATAATTCAATAAACAGAATCAACAACCATATAACTTGAATAAATATGTCATTGAAAATATCTACTACTGACAACAAGAACCCTAAGTGAATCGAAACTGCGTAATCTTTGCAGTCGCTAGAATCACAACATAATTATTTCTCGCAAGAGCATACGGTTTCCAAAAGAATAGCCATAAGAGTATCAATCAACCAATCAAAACCACTGTCTTAGAAACTATTGAAAATTAATTAGTTGACCACATTTCGGTGTCCGTATTTTAGCAAAGCTAAATTAAAACTGTGCATGCAGACCAATCTCCAGCGGCTTTGAACACTAACACTAAATCAACAGGCGACACATTATTAAGTGCATCTCTAGTAAAGTAACTGGAATTCTTGTTCAAATTACGTAACTGAACAGCTCGATACAATCTGTTCCGCGTTACCAGACATAGCCAGTCATTAACAAGGGACAATAAACACGCATCATTTGAGATTTGTTACTTGTTTGTAAAGATTAGTTAGTGATGTTTTGGTAGGCATCACAAATCGGTGTCACTATCAGACGTTAGTTATTGGGATTTGTTTTTCACTTTAAGCAAAATGTTACGGCGACTTTGACTTCTCACTACAGCTAACAAGTTGGCAATTTGAGCGAACTTTCGGCAAAAAAAGCCACATTTCGCTGGCTAGATTAGTGCCTGGTAACATGTATCCTACATTTGACTACATATTATTTGGATCATTTGAGCTGAATTTCCGAAATGGATTTATATTCTTAGTTTACTGGTAATGGTATGTAAATAATAATAACATTTATTTTTAGAACATCTTTTTCCAAATCTGATTCAAGAACTGTACTTCCTAACTCAATTGCTTACTGCACGTGGGGGAGAAATGTTACAGGATGCTGAACTTGGTATGTATGTGTGTGTGTGTGTGATTATGTGATTATTATTTTTTACCATTATATTATTCATATACGTATATCTGTGGAGGATACAGGAATTATGGGATAAGAGAGTTCAATAATATTGAAAAGAATTTTAACAATAGAGGAGGGTTTCAAACTTACACACATTCAAATTATAATGAGAAAATAAATCTGTTTTAAAGATCTGTTTTAAAATATTGATCATTTAAACACAATCACATATAGCAGTCATCCCCTGAATTCCGCAGTAAAATTAGCTATATTCTGCGGTAGGAATTGGAAAATTCCACGGCAAATTCTGCAACATAAAAATTGAAAATAATACTTACAAATTTACACTAATTTTGATTTCACAAAGTTAGTTCCAATTTAGATTCTATTGATACAACCAGGACTCAATGATCCAACCAAATCATTAAGAAATATGACATATTGGAGTCGTTGGTTGTGATAGAGGAATACCAATTGATGCTTTTATTGAGTCCAAATCGAAAGAATATGAAAACAAATTATTTTTGTTTTTTGATTTTATGATTACTAAATGATTAAAATATAATTGCGTAGTGTCACCATTTTAACAATGGGTTCTAAATAATGCCTTACAAACAATTTATACATGCTAATATTGTTATATATTAAATAGGATAAAATGACAGAATACTATTCTGTATTCGTGAAACTTGTATAATTAAATTTACTTCTATCGATTCTTCGGTAGTATAACCTAAATAACTAACAACACTCCATAACCCATGGTGTGTTCAGGAGGGCGAGAGCTCGCAAACAATTTGCCTGGTTACTATCGTTTTCTATCGCATAACGTTTATAAATTATTAGGCACAAAAACCAGTCTAGCACGTGAATGGGAGCGCTAACCTTCCTGAACGTATCACCAGTGGCGTATGTAGTTTGTTCTGCGTTGACAGAAACAATCGACGATTACTGAAAGAAGTTATAACCAGCAAACAAATTGCAACATCTAGTTCATTTAATACGTTGCCTACTTTAATGAAATTTTTTTTTAACTCAGTGCTTCATTTTTTTTTTCAAAATGTGACGTTTTTATTCATTGTGATGTGATTTTAAAAAAAATTCAGTGTAAACTGACAAATTCTGCGAGTTTTTTGCATGAAAATTAATTTTCCTCAGACGTTTGAAAATTCTGTGCTGTAATGCAAATTCTGCTAATTTTTCCACGTCCTTGGAATCGATGTATTCAGGAGAGACTGATGTATCAGTTATTTGTGTGTGTGTATGCATGAGTATGTGTGTGTGCATGTTAAAACAATCTTTTTTTAATTTTAAATTGCTATTGCAAATGGTTTTATATTTTTTATTTTTAGAGACTGAAGACACAATGTATTTTCTGACAGTCCACAATGCTGTGTATTTTGCCATCAGTGTTTTGGAGAAACAGATAAAGTGAGCTCTACTTATTTTGTTATCTCAATTATTGTTTGCTTCAAATCAAACACCAACTCCATTATGTTTTGAATTTCAGCTATCAAAAGTCTGGATGTATTTCACACAATGCCAGATCGAGATGTAACTTCATACATTACATAAAATGATACTTAACTCTGCAAACATACCAAAACTCTCTTCTGAACTTTGCTATGTCTTTAAAATTTATAAATAGATGATGCACTATATTGACGAAGAATTTCATTTCTGAAGATGTGAATTTTAATCTGTTGATAAACAGACTTTGGTTCTACCAAAATAACTTAATTATTTATATAATAACTATTATATAATGTTTGTTTTGGGTTTTTTTCCCCAGCATTCTCAAACTACTGGACAAAAGCACAATAAAATTCCTTTGTGACAACCAGAGATTGGTTTCATTTTCACCAGAACTTGGGACTAAGTTGCAGAGTCTTTACAACACTATCAGTTCTGTAAAGGTTTGTGTTATACCAATCTTTAAAGATTCCATTTTGATTTATACGCTGCACTACTGCATTATTGATATACTAGATAGCTTCATAAAGGTTTGTCTTCTGCCATTGAACTTTCCAACCTCTTTAGCCTACTATTCCCCCAGACAAGTAATCTCAGTAGGCTAGTAGTCCCCCAGACAAGTAATCTCAGTAGGCTACTAGTCCCCCAGACAAGTAATCTCAGTAGGCTACTAGTCCCCCAGACAAGTAATCTCAGTAGGCTACTAGTCCCCCAGACAAGTAATCTCAGTAGGCTACTAGTCCCCCAGACAAGTAATCTCAGTAGGCTACTAGTCCCCCAG
>JAULBS010096353.1:0-16678 GCA_032355785.1 Symmetromphalus regularis | reverse complement strand
AGGTTAAATTATACTAAACAATCTGATTTGGGAGAAAATTAAGGTGACCATTTAACACAGGTGGCTGCTTAATACAGATTAAATTATACTAAACAATCTGATTTGGGAGAAAATAAAGGTGACCATTTAACACAGGTGGCTGCTTCATACAGGTTAAATTATACTAAACAATCTGATTTGGGAGAAAATTAAGGTGACCATTTAACACAGGTGGCTGCTTAATACAGGTTAAATTATACAAAACAATCTGATTTGGGAGAAAATAAAGCTGACCCTTTAACACAGGTGGCTGCTTAATACAGACGGCTGCTTAATACAGGTGGCTGCTTGGGCAGGTTTGACTGTACTATAATTCTACGTGACTGTTGGCTAAAACATGTACATGTACCTCATGAATGATTATTCCTGGAATGTTCATGAATAATATTTAAAGAAAAAAGATTGAATATTTAATATCACCCGGCACACAATGTATTCGGCTGTTATCAGATGTCAAACTCAACTCTTGAAATTCATATTTATGACAGCACCTAACTGTCGCCACCAAATCATTCTGCTATGGCAGTAAGATGGTAATCTCATTAAAATAAGCATACTTTTATATTTCTCGAATGACAGTACAATGCAAAACCAATTACACAGCAGCTTGTATGGCGGCACTGTTGAATGCCAGCACAAATTGTAAGGACTGCAAACTCATAGTATTTTAACATACGGTTTCAGGGATTTATCGAGGATTTTTCACCAGGGTCCTATGGCTGAAGGAATAGGAGAAAATTAGTGCGATTTAAGTCAAAATTGGGAAGTTTTCTGCACACAACTGAAATTATGTAACTGTAATATTATATTTATTAACCAATTAGGGAATTTATAGTCCAGAAATTGGGAATTTCCAGTGCCATTTGTCATTGGGAAGGGGCCGATGTTCGGTACCATATAAAGCATGAATAAATCCCTGGGTTCACAGAAAAAAAGAAAAAAAAAATTCAGATTAGCAGCAAGGGATCTTTTATATGCATTTTTCCGCAGATACGACAGCCTTTATTACACCAGTTGTGGATCAACAGCTGGAATAATATTTAATACACAAAGAAAATATGAGCAAAGTTTTGGTGCTGGAAGTGAAATATTTTTTATGACAGACATAACAACAACTCTAAAGGTTCTTTATGGAGCAAGATTGTAAATGTTGTGCTGACTTAAAGTGCATATGCACTAAGTGAAATTAAATAACCGAAAATATTCATCACTAACAGACATAATTATCTCCCTTGAGTTTAACTTGATTAAACGTGACTCAGTCTGGGGAGTGGTATGCTCCACATTTAATCTGTGACTGACAAAATTGGAACCGGTAATCAGATATTTATGTAACACATTCTAGGTTGGTTGTATTTATTTTCCTGCTTATATCCAATTAAGGTTCAAGCACACAGTCCTGGGCACACAACTCATCTTCCTGTGTTGTCTGTCCAGGACAGAGGTTAGCGTTAGTAGTAAAGATGAAACCTGCTGCCACCACACTAATGCAGCTACTCTTATTGATAAGAGTAAGGGATCTTTTATATACACTATCCCACAGACAGGACAACACATACCATTTCCTCTGATAAACCAGTTGTGGACCACTGGTTGGTGTAAGTGGTATAAACCTTCCCATTGAGCCTTGCAGAGCACTCACTCTGATTGGAGCCGATACTGAGATTAAAAATCCCATGCCTTGACTGAGATTTGATCCTGGTACCTACCAGCTGCTAGACCAAAAACTTAAACACTGCAATACCGAGGTCTATGAACACATTCTAGAGCAGGTTAGGTGGTTTTATAATTATTTTTAACAAATATGAATGTACGGAGAATTTAATCATGAAATTGCCCAACACTATTAGGCAAAACATATAATCGGATATTAACATAACACATTCTAGAGCAGGTTAGGTGGTTTTGTAATTATTTTTAACAAATATGAATGTATGGAGAACTTAATCATGAACTTGCCCAACACATTCTAGGGCAGATTAGGTAGTTTAATGACTTTTAACAAGGAAAAAAGTGTGGAGAATTCAGGAATTACATTATCTCTGACTAATTCAAAACCATGACAACATGACACCCAGGTGAAAATTAATCAAATAGCCATGTAATAAATTCTGAAACAGGCGTAAAATTTACACCATCACAGATGATGTCACTATCCTAAGTTATTAACCTGTGGTTCTTTAAAACACGTAATTAGTCACCTGCATGTGCATTGGGATAGTCATATAATACATTTCTGATGAGATCAGATGGTTTTATAAATAAGAAAATACTAAAGACGTTCCTGCGTGATATCCTTTATCACAAAAAGTGTGTTTTTCACTGACGGTTCAGTTTCACAAATTTATATAGAGATAGAGATTATTATATGAATTTCTATTAAGATTGAAAACAAACTGAAATGTATACTGTATCATATGGTAAACAAGTATAATATTCTATTTATTACACACCCATTATAAAAAGATATTTTTTTTGTTTAGAAAATCTGATCCAGTTTCAAAAATTTGTATAGAAACAGAGGTTATTATATGAATTTCTGTCTGATACCATTTATATTAAGATTGAAAACAAACTGAAATATACACTGTATCATATGATAAACAAGTATAATAATAATATTCTATTTATTACACACACATTATAAAAAGATATATTTAGAAAATATGATTCAGTTTTACAAATTTGTGCCTTATAGAGACAGAGGTTAGTATATTAATTTGTGTGTGATACTATTTATACTGAGATTGAAAATTATGATATATACTGTATCATATGGTAAACAAATATAGTATTCTATTTATTACACTCCCACTACAATTTTTTTTTTTAATATCTTTTACTTCAAGCACTTTAGATATGCAAATATTTAGTTTTAATAGAGTAAACTAAACATGTTTCTGTATGATATTCTTTATATTATAATGGAGCTTACAATTGACTGCACTGTTTCTAGCTTTCACAAATCTGTACTTTAAAATATCTATAATTTCCTTAATAAGTAGAATATTTTCGAAAGGTTTGCAATTTTTGAAAGCTGTAAAGATTGTTTTTTTGAAATTATTTGTACATGTAGTTCTTAAATTTCCACCATCTTCTTTACCAGAGTAATAAAATGAAACATCGAGTTTTAGCCAAAAAATCTTATAATTTTTTGTGTTGTTTTATAGAAAATATATGGTTTTATGACAAAGATTTTTTTTTTATAATTTATTATTTTATCATCAGATAAAGATGGCGGACTGTTCATCAATAATTTTGTTTTTAACTTTAAGAACTGGCTATATTGGTTTAATATTTGATGGTTTTTTAAGACTAGAAGCCTGACAATTAGCAATCCGACTATGATATAAGATAAACAGAATTCTTACAAAAACTCCATTATTATTCTCAATAACATGCACTAACAGCCTATTGTTTAATAAAACAGGGAAGTTAAATTTAACTCTTTTGTCATAAGTCACATGACTAATGACATATTTCAACACCAATAATTTGTCTTCCTATAAAGGAAGTACATATACATGTAGGTGAAAATATAAAAAAGAAAAGTTTGTTTTATTTAATGACGCCTCTAGAGTACATTGATTTTTATCTTATCATTGGCTATTGGATGTCATATGTATAGTTATTCTGATATACATGTATGTCTATAGAGTTAACTCACTGCCCCACATACATGTAGGCTATTCTTTCCGATAAGCAGCAAGGGATTTTTATAGCACATACCACGACCTTTGAGGAACAAGTTGTGGACCACTGGTTGGAACAGGATTTAATATTCTACTTAATATGTTTAAAGACACTCCAGAACATTGTTTATTGAGCGGCTAATAGGTATCAGACATATGGTGTTTTGCAACACATGGTCTTTAGAGGAAACCCACTATTACCAGAACATTGTTTAATGAGCGGCTATTAGGTATATCATACATATGGTGTTTTGCAACACATGGTCTTTAGAGGAAACCCACTATTACCAGAATATTGTTTAATTAACGGCTATTAGGTATCACACATATGGTGTTTTGCAACACATGGTCTTTAGAGGAAACCGACTATTACCACATAGGCTCCTCTTTCAGATTAGCAGCAAGGGATCTTTTATAGGTGCTTTCCCACAGAAAAGGGCAGTACATAGCAGTTGATAAACCAGTTGTGGACCACTGGTCGGTATAAGTACAATACACCTACCCAATGAGCCAGTATCAAGATTAAAAATTACATGCCTCGACTGACATTTGATCCGACATTAGTCTGATATACGTGTAATACTCCATCAAAATTCATTTATTATTACAATGAAAAAAAAACAAAAAACAGACAAAAACCCCCCCAAAATGTAATCAAAACCCCAGATAAAAAAATAAAAAAAGGAAAAAAAAATAAGCAGACGACATGATATGTAGGTCAGTTATCAATGAGAATCAGAGTCAGTTTTAAAGCCTGGGGGAGATTAATCGTAATTCTTCATCACACACTGATATGGGCTTATGATGTTAACGTGTTGTGGAAATCAAAGCTTGCGGTATTCAGAAGTCTTGTAAAAAAACGAATCAGGCAATAAACAAGATTACCAATGCTCCCATTTGCCTCTTCACCGTCACTGACACTGTTAAAGCAGCATCGTCAACGGACGTCAGTCATACAGCAGTGAGGTCAATGAGCTCAAGTTTGAATCCTATCAGGAATACTTTTATTTTTCAATGATGCAAATCCTCGTTTTTGTAGCACAGTCAAGTCCACTTAATTGCATTCCTGATAATAGCATATTCCTGTTATTGGCATAATATTCTGCTGCACAGAACCATTTGTATGCAAATGTATAAAAAGAATTTCTTTTAATTGCATATTCTTTCTATTGTCTGGTTGATTGCATAAGAAAATGTACAAAACATGTTGTTTTTTTTTCTTCACAATACCTAAAACCATGGTAGATCTTAACATTTATATCAAATAATAACAAAATTACAACAAAGTGTAATCAAGTGTACTTTATCGAATATTTCAGATTTTAGTGATCACATTTTGTTTAATGTACTTTGATTTTATATCAGATAGTACAAGAATAGTAACATGATTTTAAATAGGTATTTGTGTCAAAGGAATACTCCTGTTAATTGCATAAAATATTTGGGCACAATGCTTATACAATAAAGAGGATTCTACTGTATTAACAACCTTAAAAGATCACTGAAGCAGGGTGAATTGCTCTCAAATGGAAGATTGTGGTTCAAAACTTGTCACACTCGACTATGTGTCAAAATTTCCAAATTTTTGAAATTCTATAGCTGTAATTAATACATCAATGTGCTGTAACAGCATTCTTGCACATTTTTCTTAACAACCTCCTACAACAGTAGTCAGAAGATTAAAGAAAGGAAGAAAATTGGGGTCCTTTTCTTTTTTTTGGAACTTATAAGAGAGAAATTAAAGATTTTCACAGACTTTTATTGACAATCCTGAAATTCAAAGACATTCAAGACATTTTTTTTTTTTTTTTTTTTAAATCAAGACTTTCAAATATTTTCAATATGCGCCAGAGAACCCTATGTAAGTGTTGGTAAACAAAAAACTAAAAAATTTAAATACAGGTTTTTTTTTTTTTAATAATAAAAATGCCATGGTGACCAACTTCATAGGTTTTCCTTTCTTGAAATTATTAACTATTTTCAAATTTATGCACATGAATCTCGAAATGCTCAAAATTTAAGTGAATGAAAGCATTATATTTTTTTAAAGGATATTTATATAGAATGCATTTCAAATGAATATTTTTGTTTGTTTTGGCCTTATTAGAAATATATAAACTGCTTACTTCTGTTGCAGTGATGTCACTTCCTGTGCGTGTTGCTTCTCTAGTAACTTGGTCTCTCTCTGTATTGCCTCATACATCTCCCGACTACCCAGGCTAACACGCTTTCCCAGATCCTCTCTGAAATAACAAACAATGTATTTATTTAGTCCAGTCAATTTAATACAAAAAATACCTAAATCATTAGACTACCCAGGCTAACACGCTTTCCCAGATCTTCTCTGAAATAACAAACAATGTATTTACTTAGTCCAGTCAATTTAATACAAAAATTATCTAAATCATTAAGATTAAAAATTTTTTTTATCACATACACACATAAATAAAAGTAATGATAATATTAACTTATACAAATATTCCAAAAATTCTATAATTTTATAATGTTTTTCATCTATTAACCCCCAAATAATCATATTTAGAATACAGTTTAGAGAGCAAATTTTTAATATTGTATGTAAAATGCATAAACAAATTATATAAATATATAAACATAAAAAAGAATAATACAACTATTAATAATATTAACTTATAAAAAAAATATTCCAAAAATCCTTAGTTGTATAATATTTTCCATTGACCCCCACTATTAATATTTTGAACACAGTTACGAGAACAGATTTTTAGTATGTCTGACTACACAATGAATATTCAAATACAAAAACAAAATAATAGTTTAGGGACTGGATGTTTAATATTGTATTTCAAATGCAAATTTAAATACAAATACCAAAAAAAAGAACAAGGAAAGTAATCATAATATTAACTTCCAAAAACCCTCCACTTTATTTCCTTTTTCAAATTTTAGCCCCAAAGGAAAAAATAATGGGTTTTTCTTTTTAGTTTTTGGAAATATATGCAAAAATTGTCTTGATCAACAAGATAAAAAAAAATACAAGATCAGAAAGCCATGTGTCATAGTGACAAACTACCGGTATTATATACAGTAATTGGACAATATTTAAAAATAAAATGTTTGTTTTCGTGTTGAAAACACATTAGGCCTCAGAATATTAATAAGTATGCCTGTTTAGCACTAGAAAGCAGCATTTTATATTTGATTATACTTTTTATTTTTTAATGATAAAACATAAAAAAGAAGAAACATAATCATGATAAGTATTTTACATTTTTTAAACTGTTTTACTATGAAAAAAAATCCTATTTAGCATATAGCGTAAAAAGCAAATTTTTAATATGTCTTTTAGGAGGCATTTACAAATACAAAAAACTAAAATTAATTTCTGTTTTATTTTGTTATAGGTCAAACCTTATTTTGAGTAGATTAATTCAAACTTTGGTATCCATGGATACACTGATTTTACTCATTAAAATTCAGACAATTTTATTATTTACAGGTTTGCTCCTTAGGGACATAATATTAATATATAAAATTAATTGAGAAAGTATTTAATAAATGCACTAGCTGTCTGTCAGGAGGAATTTTCTCCCGGGATATAACGCCCATCCCCCCCCCCCCCCACAACAACAACAAAAAAAACCTCATCATATATTGCGTGTATTAGCCAACATTTTAGGTCTTAAAATACGGAAGGTGTTTCAAAAGCGAAATGTATGGAAACTGGTCACTAATGGAAACGCAACACTCTTGAGTATCAGTCATTTCATGGATAATAATCATTATAATGCGCTGCATAATTTTCAAACCAATTACAGTAGCATCCACAAAGTTCTTACCAGTACATATCTGTTTATTTTTTTTTAGATATTTAACTGTAATTCAGCGATGGAAACATTTTAATTGTGTCAGTATCGATCATAAATAGAAAAAGGCGTCATTGTCACATGGAGAGAAGGTTGCGAACTACCATGAAGGTTGCGAACTACCATAATTTATTTTTATTTTTTTAATGCATTTCATTGTTATATCATATGTTTACAACTTAACACAATATCAGAAGAAGCATAAAAATAGCATTTTAAAAAAGTATAATTAGTTGGTAATCATTTAGCTACAAAATATTTATACAATGTACATTGACCATTAATATTTTTAACTATGCAACTTTAAACCTATATGTCTGTGTGATGTCACTTTTTGTGCACACAAACATGTCATAACATGCACAATGGTTCCAGTTTTACACAAATTTAAGCAATAATGGTACAATAATAATTTAATAAATTTCTCTTAAAATTAGCTTTTCAGAAAATAAAAATATGATATATATCAGTATGAACTTTGATTATGAAATAAAACAATATTTGTATTGGGTATACAATTTCTACTTCAAATGTTGACTCTTCATAATTCACAATGGACTATCTAAATTTTGTTTTCGACTCTCCATATTTTCTCTCGTGAGTCCACAGACTATTCATATTTTTGGATGATCATAAATGAACCATTCATTCCCAAAAGTGAATATATGTAATAGATATACAATATTTGTGTATAAAATTGTTTTAATATATAATATATTTTGATAAATAAATCTTCAGTTTTTTTGTCAAATCTCCGGTTTTTGGGGGTCAGTCTCTTTTTATGCCAGCGTTCAAGGTTGACAGGTCTGCCTTTCAAAGACTTTCAAGGTCGATTTTTACTATTTTCAAAGAATTTTTTTTCATTAAAACAACCATTCTTACGTCAAGTCTGTCAAAATACCTCGACAACGGTAGTCAGAAGATTAAAGGGAGGCAGAGAATTGGGGTCCTTTTTGGGGGGTGGGGTGGACAGATAAGACAGAAATTCAAGACCTTGAAATATTACTTTTTTAAAATAAATACTTTCAAAGATTTTCAAGATGTGCAAGAACCCTGTATTAGGCATCAGACATATGTTTTACAACTCATGGTCTTAAGAGGAAACCCTCTACCACAACATAGGCTACTCTTTTTGATTAGCCGCAAGAAATCTTTTGTATGCACTTTCCAGATAGCACATACCATGGCTTTTGATAAATCAGTTGTGGACCACTGGTCGGTGTAAGAGGTATACACCTATCCTCTGATCCTTAAGGAACATTCATTCTGGGTTGGAGCCAATATCAAGATTAAAAATTCCATGCCTCAACTGAGATTTGATCCCAGTATCTACCAGCGTTAGTCTGACAGCTTAACCACTGTTTAACCGGAGCCAGTATCAAGATTAAAAATTCCGTACCTCAACTGAGATTTGATCCCAATATCTACCAGCGTTAGTCTGACAGCTTAACCACTGTTTAACCGGAGCCAGTATTGCACACAACAAAGTTTTAACAACTTAGCAGTTTTCCAGACACAATACTTAAATTGCCAAATCTCACAAGGACGACAGAAACCAGACTATATTTACATTTGTAGCTGTGACTGCTAAACACATGAATTACCCATGTACATTCTAGTCAAACTTCTGATTTGTTTCCTCCTTTAATAAAATAATGGACTCGATAAAGAAAAAACACCCAAAAACCTTATTACAGGGCCGGTACAGCCTGGGGCAATGGGGTGCTTGTACCCCCCTTTCCCCCTTCAAATGACTGATGGCATGCCTATTCAGGCTTGTCCCCCCCAGTATTCAAATGGTTATGCCGGCCCTGTACTAAAATATGTGTTGGAACAATGAAATGTATAGATGTCACACTTCACCCACTAGAGAAATCCAAATTAAAAAAAAATTCTATTCATCTAAACTTAAAATAAATGGTGACATTGTATGTTAGACAGACATGCCAAATAATGATTGGTATTCAATGAAATAAAATTTTGCATAAGAATGTGCAACTACTTCCTACTTGCTGAATGTGTGTGACATAAACATGTTAATGGCACATTGAATGAATTTCCACTATCATTTGAATCAGTCATTCCCTAAAGCCCCAGTCACACTGGGCCTGCGACCAGTTTACGACCTAATATAGGAATTGCAGACAAATCGTAGAAAGATTGTGAGAGTGGTCGTAGAAGTCGTGGGTGATTGCCAGAGCAAAATCAGTCACAACAAGGTCGATGGTCATGTTAAAATCTTCTCACCTGCGATTCAAAATCTTAAGAGGTCGCAATTAGGTCTTACATGGTTGTACCACAACTTGCACCATAACACCACTAATTGTGCATGATCGTGGGTCAAGCAGTCGCAAGATTGGTCATCGCTTTGTATCTGATAGGGAGACCGGTTCACAGGCAGACACTCTACCGTTTGAGTTAGATCCCACTCAAAACATTTCAATGCTTCTAACAGAGTGAGTAGGGTTAAGCGGGAGATATTGCAAATCATGAAAGTAATGCGACCATAAATTAATACGAGTGATGGTGATCAGACTAAAATGTGACCCTAAATTAATGCGAGTGATGGCGAACAGACTAAAATGTGACATGAAATTAATATGAGTGGCCTCCCTATGGTGTAGTACTTTCCAAACAACACACATTTTAGCAACAATCATCTCGTAACACAATTACCTGAAACTGAAACCACAAGCATTGTTATTGAGATCACCTCATTTAACTGAGAACACTAAAATGTGTCTGAAACGACTGTGGGTTAATTGCCTGTAGACAAAATTGAACACATAATACGCAAGGCTATCATCATATGGGTGGAAGCTTGCCAAAGTAGTGGTCGAGTAAACATCTTTAATCAAACTTTCATTATATACACATATTGTGAGTTGGGTCTTGTGTCAGTTTTAAAGGATTTTAATAAAATATGATGAGCGATTATCACGTACAGGAATTTCAATTTTCGTTCATTTTGCTTCAAAAACCCATCATGTTTGCAGTATTGTTAGAAATAAATACATGATAATTAATGCAAATAACACACACTTGCATTTTTCGCATTAATATCATGATCACATTAATTTCAAGATCTACAGTATTTCAGAAAGAAATGGCAGAGAAGTAATGTGGTACATGTATCTACGCAACATTAAACAAAAATTAAAGTTTGTTTTATTTAACGACACCTCTAGAGCACATTGATTTTTATCATTGGCATAATTATTTAGAGGAAACCTGCTGCCGCCACATCGGCTAATCTTTCCGAAAAGCAGAAAGGGGTCTTTTATATGCCCCATCCCATACACAGGACAGCACATACCCTGGCCTTTAATGAACCAGTTGTGGACCACTGGGTCCACTGAGAAGGATTGATCCGACGACCGACAGCTTCACAGGATGTCATATTCAAATGCTACTAATATTCATTTCTTTTTTAAATATCTCCCACTTAACAGACCTGCCTACCCATATAAAACCCTTTCAGGAATCTAAGGCCCATAAACATGATTTCTCAGGAAATCTAATGAACCCCTCCCCCCCCCCCCCCACCAGCATAAAAGTAAACACCTGCTATTGGGGGTCACACTATGGTTAATTCAAACATTTAAACTGTCCTGTCAGGTATGCGTCACACATGACAACCGAATTGTTCTGTGAATCTAGTCTTGTCTCAGCTTTTAAGTTTGGCGCAAAATGTTTTTACGGGAAGTGGAAATGCAAAAACTTGACACTATGCAAGCGCAATGTCATTTGACCTTCTTCCATGAAGTTATGCAAACCGAACTGTGACAACTTAAAAAAATTAAATAATAATAATAAAAAAATAAAAATCTAGGCGACTCGGTTAACCAGCGGAAAGTTTGACTGTATGGCCGGAAGGCTGTAGTTTGTGGTGTCTGTCTGGAAATATTACGGAGGAACTGGAAAAGTAGGCAGGCCTGCACTTAACCCTACACAGTCTGTGCTTGTCGTTAGGCCTGAGTTTTTTTTAAATTTTTTGTTTCTCAAAAATAGAGTAGGAGGGAGGGAAAAAAGTTATAAAATGTCTTGGGTGGGGAAAACAGAATTTGGTATAAAATTAATTTTACCAGTTTTATTCATTTAATCTCCTATGAAAATAAATTATTCAACTTGAAAGTGTAAATTTAATGTTTTTGTTTAAACAATGTTGCCGTTTTTTTCTCTTTTTCTTTTCTAACCTTCAGGACAGTCGGCGCGAATAAAATAAGTGTGAATTTTCACTATTAATTTTATTTTAATTTAGCAAAATGTAAGGTCGGTGGGTTTGTGAAACGAATAATAAAAAAACTCTGGCCTTATCTCCCATCATAACATACATGTACATGTAATGCGTAGGCGTTCTTTCAATTGTCAACATTAACTGCATTAATACGGTCATTCAGAATTATCAAAATTTTGCGATTCATATACATTGCACACAGGTAATCGGGGTCAATGGAAGTACACTTAAATTAATAATTAAAATGTCGAAGCAATAAAAACAGAGGAAGGCGTTTTATTTATTTCATCTCCATTTCTCTTTGGTCACTCCTTATTAGATTAAGTTGAAATTGAATACGCATCTGAAGAGCTATTTCAATCACACTAACAGATGACAGTTCGCTGTACAAAATGTCAACCTGTCACTACCATTTGCAATTTTCATTGCTTCTGACAAACTCCGAGATTAAAATGCCATTGCAACAGTTTTTAGATAACATTTAAGTGAAATGAACAAACATCCAATGCTATGAAATGTTTAAAATTATGATAAATTACCCCCATAAAGCTAATCACTACTGATTTTTTCTAAACTTTGCCAAGACGTGACTTGATAAAAAACCATTAGGTTTTAAATTGGCTTTACAGTGAACTGGAAAATGGTTACTTGAAATGTTTGTACCAAAACGACCCCAAATCAGTGAGTCAGAGATAAGAATAATTGACAGTTGTGACAGGGACATCCAAGAGGACACCATTAATAAAGTCATTAGATAGCGTCAAATGCAGAATTTGGTTTACATGACAAGGGGTCAGCAACCTTAGTAATTAACATACTGAGGTTAATGACCTCTTGACTCAATATCTTAGTGTGAGACTCAAAGGAATACTCACAAGGCAGCTGGATGAGTTCCTGATTCATGATTTTAGTCTGAGACTCACAGGAATACTCACAAAGCAGCTAAGTGAGTCTCCTGATTTTTCTTTGAGACTCCCAGGAATACTCACAAAACAGCTAGATGAGTTCCTGACTCATGATTTTAGTCTGACACTCACAGGAATACTCACAAAGCAGCTAAGTTAGTCTCTCCTGATTTTTGTTTGAGACTTCCAGGAATACTCACAAAGCAGCTAGATGAGTACCTGACTCATGATTTTACTGGATACTCACAGGAATACTCAGAAAGATCAGTTCTTGACTCATGATTTTAGTCTGAGACTCACAGGAATACTCACAAATCTAGATGAGTTCCTGCCTCAAAGTTTTAGTATGAGACTCACAGGAATCCTCAAAATGCAGCTAGATTAGATCCTGACACATTATTTTAGTATGACATTCACAGGAATAACTTCGGCATTTCTACCCTCACTATAATTCTACTACTAGCTACACAACTATATATCCCCAACCTTTTGTGTTACTCAAAGTATAAAAAAATTTCCCCTTGTGACCTCTTTCCTTTTCCACCCTTTGATATGCTACTTTCATCCCTTTCTAACAGCACCCCTATCTATCAACATCTTGCTGTCCAACTCCACATCCCAGTCCTTGTCTCTCATACCGCGACAGGTCTCTTGTGGACATCTGTGCCACACCCCCGTCATTCTCCAGCAACTTTTGCTGTGGGCTTAGTCTGGCCACTTCGGGGAAGGTTCAATGGTGGCTTCTGGCATTGTTAAGAGGCACTTGGCACCATCTACTTACCACCCCTACTTCCGGCATTCAAAGTATAACTTAAAAATCCTCAGATCACCTTATCAATGAACCAACCTGTGCTGCTGTTCCCGGGCTGCCAGCAGTTCTTGCAGTTGATGAAGCTGTCCTTTCTGAGATTCTACGGTGTGCCTCAACATCTCCGCCTCACGGCTCATCGCGGCACACTTCATCTGGGATTCTTGCAACTTCTTATGCTAAGAAATAAAAGATACAGTTTTTTTTTTTACTTTATTGTTTTAAAAATACCATTAATTTCAGTGAATGAGTATACATTCAAATTTTCTACCACAGTTATATTAATTATATAGTGTATAGTTTATCTTATTGAAAATCGGCATTGAACACTGATTTATTTCATATGTTTTTGTTTTAATTTAACCATTGTATGACTCCCAAATATGTCGGTTCATAGCACATGGGTGTTAGCAGAACATTTTCCTTAGACAGAAATGCAAGCAAGTGAATATAGCCCCCTTCCCATGGTGAGAAGTGTTTAGAAATTCAGAAGTGAAATGGTGCTTTATCGTGCAATCTGGGAGTCAATTTGAGCACTTATTTTGATCTGTACTCCAGTGGTGTAAGTTTGGCACTTGGAAGCAGCTTCCGTGACTGATTTAAAACGCACTTTGATTGGCTAATTTGTTCTGGAAGATATCACATCAACCAATCAAAATCTAGATGACATGGAAGCATAAGTTTGCTCTCTAGCAAACATGGCGGATAATAAAACTTCAACGATTTTGCATCAATCTCATGAACCGGTATTATATTTCTAAAAGACGGAAATTTGACATCCATGATAGCATTCTATGATTTTAAGACAGTTTACCTCGTGTGCTTGTTGCTGGAGATCTCCCCGCTCATGCTTGACGATGGTTTCCTCAAGGATCTTAATAACCTGCTTCTGGGTCCCTTTAGATTCACGACTTCGAGACAATTCAACCCCTAATTCATCCACTTTCTCCTGAAACAAAGTATACAAAATTAATAACTGGTTTCTGAGTGCTTCAGACTTCCTACTATTCGGGGGTGAGCGGGACATAGTTCAAACAGTAGCGTATCTGCCTGTCAATCGGTCGGTCGTCAGATCCATCCTTCTCAGTGGACCCATATGCAGTTAGGACTATTTTCCATTCCAACCAGTGGTCCACAACTGGTTTATCAAAGGCAGTATGTGCTGTCCTGTCTATGGGACGGTGTATATAAAAGACCCCTTGCTGCTTATCGCAAAGAGTAGCCAATGTGGCGGCAGCATATTTTCTAAAAAAAACATATGTCAGATTGACCCTATGATTGACGTCCAATAGACGCTGATATGATTAAAAATCAATGTGCTCTAGAGGCGTCGTTAAATAAAACAAACTTTACTTTTCCTACTATTCAGGACAAGTCAACATCTAATTCAATGACCTCCTCCTGAAACAAAGAATACAGGATTAATAACAATCAATAAATCTCTATTAATAAATCCACTGGATCATTGTCTATTCCATTCAGTGGTCCATAACTGGTACATACTGGTACATGCAAGCAACCATTTAGAAGCTACCACAAAATAGGGATATGGTAAACTATAGGTTACTACAAATTTAGAAGAACGTGTTGAGTATTAATCTCTTTTTAGTTTTGTCATTTACTTGTATCATTCATATGTAGTGATACTTGTGTGTCTACCTTATTTTTATATTTGAATAAATGACAATAATAAAAAGAGTATATTAAACGAGTTGCCATTTATTATCAAATTATTTCTAGAGGGACATACATTTGATAATAATGGTAACGAGTTTGATATTCTATTTATTGCCAGACGATTTTAATCGTTCTTCTCTTTAAACTTTCTAATTGTATGACTATCTATAGAGGCTAAAGCTGCAATCACATTTATCCATTTTTTGCATATACTCCCACTTCCGCATACGTTCCCCATTATCTGACAAATTTGATAGTATGCCTCTGCACATTTATACCTTTCTGCACAAATCAGTTCAGGACCGATTTTGCTTGAATCAGACAATGGATGTGGATAAGGATTCCCACAATGAGACATCATATTTTGGTATTTCCTGAACTCTGTGTACAACCCTTCGTGGATAAGGACTTCATAGATGTTATTTATAACAACGTATGACTAACTGTACACTACTTCATGTATTGATAACAATGTATGACTGACAGTACACTACTTGATGTATTGATAACAATGTATGACTGACTGTACAATACTTCATCTATTGATAACAATGTATGACTGACTGTACACTACTCAATCTATTGATAACAATGTATGACTGACTGTACACTACTTCATATATTGAAAACAATGTATGACTGACTGTACACTACTTCAACTATTGATAACAATGTATGACTAACTGTACACTACTTCATGTACTGATAACAATGTATGGCTGACTGTACACCACTTCATATATTGATAACAATGTATGACTAACTGTACACTATTTCATGTATTGATAACAATGTATGACTGACAGTACACTATTTCATGTATTGATAACAATATATGACTGACTGTACACTACTTCATGTATTGATAACAATGTATGACTGACTACACTACATGTACTTCATCTATTACTAACAATGTATGACTGACTGTACACTACTTCATATATTGATAACAATGTATGACAGACTGTACACTACTTCATCTATTGAAAAAAATATATGACTGACTGTACAATTACTCATGTACTTGACTATGACTAACTGTACTGAACTTCATCATTTCAATATGTTCCAAAACACATAAACCACGACAATATTTTACTAGTGCAGAAAAGTGCATGTTGTACAAGAAAGAGCTTGGTGGCAGTATCTGCATGTTCTAATTATTATTACTCATTTATCTTCCATCTGTTGTGTAGATAAGAAATATGGGTGAAATCACCTTTTTTCTCTGAACACAACATTAATTTCCTGTTTGTGTACTTTTCTAATGATTCCCGATTTGACGTATGAGTATTTGACATGACATCAATAATTGGAGCGGAATCTAGCTCAAATGGTAGCGAGTCTCCTGTGAACCGGTTGGTCATCTGATCGATTCTTTTCAGTGGACCCATTTGCGGTTTGGGCTATTTTCCGTTCCAACCAGTGGTCCACAACTGGTTTATCAAAGGCCGTGGTATGTGCTGTCCTGT
>JAULBS010096342.1:0-16684 GCA_032355785.1 Symmetromphalus regularis | reverse complement strand
ACCGACATGCCTTAATCAACAGCGTAGGTGATACAGTTTACTTGGATACTAGTATCAGAACAATAAATAAATAACTCGTTACGTATATTATATTATAGGCCTACAGTCCTTGTGCTTGGCATAATATTATTTCACTTTTAAAATCTTGCAGTACACAAACATAATCGAATATAAGTTTTGCGAAGCAGTATTTATCAGTCTCTTTAACTTTTTATCAACTTGGATGCATAATTTTATTGGCTTAATATTATTATTCTTTTATGTTTGACTAGCCAACCTCGTGAAAGTTTTATGTAGCCAATATGTCACTGAGAGGGATTTTGCTAACTTTTAAAGTTGCTAACATTTTATGATTTACAGTAATCAGAGAGAGTAGCCTATTTTGTTGTAGTGGGTGTATTTTTCCTTCTCTTGTACCCTGTCACAAATGGGTTTTATTTGATGCCTAATAGATGCTGATTAACCAGTGAGTTCGGGTGTCATTAAATAGTGTTTTTTTCCTTTTAATTTTTTTTATAAAATAAAACATTTTTTTAAAATAGGAATTGGCCACTGCCGAAGAAATGTAAGTTGTGTGAGTGTACAAGACTGCCATGATTCTGATAACGATGAGAGTGGCTCTGCGTCTGGAAAGAAGAAAGTGACGTTCACACCAATCAAACATGAAGACTTAACTGGAGCTACAAGTCATGCCAACTGTCTTTATGGGAGCCAGGCCGCAGGAGCTTCGGGCTGCACATCATTGTCTACAAGCATGGCCTATGTTCCCCCACACATGTCCGACGCCTCCCGAAAACCTCGGGAGCAAGCTAAAGTATCCCCGTACATGGCTAACATTCCACAAGAAGTGTTTCCACATGACAACAAACACCGAATAAGAAGTCCCAAGCCTGAAATCCGGTTACCTCCGCTTGAGATAGAGGTGTCAACAGCCGCAGCTCAAGGAAAGCTTGCATACGTTTCGCCCACTGTCAGGTCAGTGGCTAACCCAATCATCAAATTCAGTGCCCAGGCTGCCAGTGGGAGCATCATTCAGGGATCGAGTCATCGGCACCGACCAAACAATCTGAACTTCATCCAGCACCATCAGGCTGCAGCCAGCATGAGCCAGTTATCACCAGTTCAAGCCAGTGTCCAAATTGGTCAGCCAGTTTTGTTGAATCCGGGATCACAGGTTGAAATTCACAGGTACCAAACTGTATTTACTTCAGTTATTGTATCTAAGAAAGGATGTTTAGCAGTTCTTATGTTTGTTGGTAAATGAATTTAAAATTTGGAATGAGAACTAATTTATATATCAAAATGTAATGGAACAATCTGTGTAAAAACCAGGCAAATCAATGTGTGGCCACTTCAGATTTTATAATATTGTACCCTATTTTTATTTTTTTTATTTTACAGGTGGGAGCTAAATTATTTTGCTTATTTGTTCTTTCATTTATATCCTGTGACATGTGAAGTAAACAAACAGTACTTTCTAACATGCTATGTTGTTTTTAGGGAGTACAGACGATCTGCAGCATTGCAAGGAAGTCCCATCCACCATTACATCGTGCCCGCTCACCAGCAGCCCCAGATGACCATCCCTGCAGTAGGACAGTATGGTCCGTTCTCCCCGAGTGTTGCCCCGCCTCCAGCCCACCAGAGTCCGCGCCATGTGCAATACACTACGCACCCACTGCCGGCCCATATGCATCCGGTCCTTCATACATCCAGCATTCAGACGTACCACACACAGATACACCCCCAGTATGCAGCCGGCAACTATCTGAACTCTTCTACTGGTGGAATCTATACCACGTATCAGCTGAGCCCAATCAAGGCACGACAGTATCAGTATTTCGCTGGTTAGATCCTTTGAGTAATCTTTCCAAGTGCCAATATGATACAGAATGTACAGTAATTAATTAGCAAATGAAATGGATCATATTTATGATTTATGTATGGTAATTCATTAGTAAACATGCTGACGAAATGGATCATATTTATGATACAGGCAATATATTTATTAATCCTAAATTAATTTGAATTAATCATATTTCAGATGGAAACATTATCTTTTTAAAAAAAACCTGTTTGATGCTGGGTTTTTTTAGTGATTAGGAAAATTATTTAAGATACCCCCCAAAAAAGAATGTTTTTGATTTAACCCTAAATACTGTGATGTTACCCAGGCAGCTGTTGTGCGTACGTCCTGGAAATATTTGGGCAATACACAAATGTGAACGAGGTGTTTTAGATATTTATCATTGTCATCTGTCTCGTGGAATTGGTTCTGTTTTTTTGTGTATCGTATTTGGATCGGCTTTTGACAATGACTGTCGACTCACTGTCTTTGGGCTGCAGTGCTGACCTACCATTGATGATGACCGATACGACCATCGACTCACTGTCTGTGTGCTGCAGGCTGACCTACTGTTGATGATGACCGATACGACCATCGACTCACTGTCTGTGGGCTGCAGGCTGACCTATTTTTGATGATGACCGATACGACCGTCGACTCACTGTCAGGCTGTGGGCTCAAGTGCTGTATTGTCACTATGCATTGATCATAATCACTTTGTTTTTGATCATTCACTTGTGTTGCTTGCTTATTAATATTACTATTTAAATATTCAACATTTGATCTGAATGGTTTAGTGGTTTGCATTTTAGGTGGTTATTGTTAGTTTGCTAATTACGTCGTTATTTTGGATTCATATTAGCAGGAGTTTGCTGTTAGGACTGCTACAGTTGTTTGCTTTTTTCAATTTATATATATATATTATTATTATATCTTTTGTGTATATTGTTGCGTGGGATTTTGTCTTAAGAAAGTTTTATATTTAATAGTGTAACCTTTTTAACAGTGCATTATTCGATTGTATTTTAGCAAAAGCATCAAATGTAGATATAATATATAATAACTGTGATTTTTCTAATTGGTATTCCATGCCAGTCTAGAGTTTTAAATCAGGTTCACTTGATGAGATGCAAATAGTGTGACTTCGGAAGAGTTATTTTTATAGGACAAGTCACTTGGCGAATGGAATAATTGTATTTTTTCATTGTAAGATAATAGTTATGTATATTGTGTATTCTTTATCATATAAACTGCCAATTTATGTGTCAATTTGGTGCACATGCTGCATGTGAGTTAGAGATTCCATTTTGTCTGTTGTTAGATTTTATTATTGTAGATAGCCGAGTGAAAATATTTAGTTAGGATATAACTTCCCAACTGGAACATACATGACGGTGCTGAAGCAGGGTTCGAAAATAGCATATTTCCTAACCGGCCCAAAATGTTTTATATATGGTTTAGCTGGAAATACTCCAGCCTTCTGTGTAGTTTTTGAAATTTTAATCTGTCATGAATAGAATAATCGGCAGTGCCGGCTAACTTATGTTAATTTCGTACTCTGTAATGTCCATTTCGATTTCGTGTGGCACGGTATGTGTATGGCGTGCATGAAACGGACGTATCTACATGTGCCATGTGTTACAATTCGTCATTTAGTCATTTGGGTTTTTTTTATTCAAGTATTTGAAGGTGTTTGTTCACTTATGGGTATCATACTCAAGATGTAGTAGTTTGTATTAAATCACTTATAACCAAAGGCATCAGTGTGTTTATGTCTAGAACTTGTGCAGTCCATTTTTACATGCCAGTATTTAAGTGTCTTTCAATATTTGAAGCATTGCCATTTCACATGAATATTGTTTTCATCACATTTAGTGAAAATGTTTTTTTTCCTGAGATTCATTTATTTGATGGAATGAATGCAATTTGAACTGAAACTAAAAAATTATAAAATCAAGATTTTGTACTGCCAAATAAAAAATGCTACATAAAATGGCTGGTACATTTTACTGAAAAATATGTAAAATTAGGTCACAAAAAGCACTTTAAAAGAAGAAAAAACATGAAAAATTACCTCATTTCCAACTAAACTAATATAAAACACAATTTGCGTTGTGGTTGCATTGAGATTTGTTTTCTTTTAGATGTTATTTATAACATATTTGTTAATTTGCTTAATATGAAGAATGTCAAGATTCCAATAGGAAATTGAAGTATTTTTAAAAACAAAAGTGATTGTCCAAGGATCTATTTTTAGAATGTGGTTGGCATTACAGATTTTTCAGTACAGCTGTTTGTAGCAAAACTTTGTGAAACATTTCTATAAATATTTTTATATGTTGATGACTTTGATTAAAATATCAATATTTTCAAAAAAAAATATTGCAGCATTCTATGTTTTTGTGTAAAACTTTGCGACTGTAACATGGCTTCAAATATGGTATGCAGATTTTCATTAATATTTGAATGTATCGTAGTATATATCACATGTATACTTTTGTTTTCTCATATGCTGTTTATTCTAGTTTGTTCTTCAGTGAAATATTCCATAACTTGCAATCATGTTTTTTTATAAATTAACTTTGATTTTGCCTCTACAGAATACAAATAACAGTTTTAATGACATATCCGCATAAGCAAAGAAATATCTGCTGCTGGGTGTCATCTTATTTTGCTTTGCTATACTTCTGTCTGTCCAGAATTGGTTTTTATTCAGTAAAGCTAGGTTTACTAAAACACAGGTTTTATGTATAGAAATCACTTTCTATAAAACTTAAAATGGCATCCCATATATCTGAGCATAAAATACTATTACAAACACTGTATTGGTGCTACATACATTTAAGAGCCAACCCAAATTTTGCATTATAAAATGTGATATAATACCACTTGTTTTTTCCAGTACTGGACACAGAATGTTTTCTTTGTGTCAGTAAACATACATGTAACTTAAACATTTTAGGAGACTTAATCTCAGACCAAAATTTGCACATAAAGGGTATTGCTGATTTTTAAAATTGTTAATCCCCAACTAAAATAATATTCGGATTTATTTGTCTCCTTTGTGATTTCTGCTTGGGCATTTTATTTCATTTTTGACAGTTATTTACATTTATTTCTATTTTAAATTTTAAGTATATCACATATTGTATTATAGGTAAATCTGTAGAACCTATACCCTAAATATGTTAGTTATCTTCCTTGACATGTTACATTTTGTAATACGATCTTAATTCTTCAAAAAATGATTAAAATTGTATTTTTTAATGACCACTTATACTAGATATTAAAAAAAAGAATTTTGGAATGTACCGAAAAGATGTTATGAACAAAAAATAAACTATTTTGCCATATGTATATATTTATTTCACTTTAGATAGTGAACCACTACAAATTATTGAACAAAAAGATTAGGCCACCTTTTTGTGAGCATGGTCAGGTTCTCCATCAAAATGTTTTTTATTTTTTGTTGGTCTTAGCAAAATTTATTTTCAGTTTAGTGATGTATTTACTGAGATTGTTTAGCCATTGATTTTGGAAATAGATTGTATATGTTTTCATATGTTTAGGTAGAATGAAAAAGATTTCAACTTACAACATTTTACATTTTATGTGGAATTTCACTGAAGAACGAAGTAGTTTAAAATGTTTCTAGCCCACCTTGTACATAGATTACTAAATCATAAGCTTAATATTTTACTACTTATGTTCATCTTTGAAGCATTTATCATTGATTGGTGGAAGACAAAACTGTTGTCATTGTTCCTGTATTTTCATACATCTCCAGTAGAATCATCGTGTTTGCTACAAATTGATTATAAATTATTAATACTCCTATTTATATTCTTTCCAAAGAGTTAACTATTGTACATTGAACCAATTGTGTATAATTATATTGGTGCATGCCATATAAACTATTGTTATTTATAAATTTATTTTGTGCTTAACGAATTATGAATGGAAGCTGATATTTGTTCACCTGTCATAACTACATGAAGGGAGCTATTGCTGTTTCTCCATTGCAATCATCAGTACAGATATTTTAAACTGATCTTATGCTATTTCGATTGGTGCTTGTATCTGTGTTCTGGTCCATATTTTGTTTATTCCCAGGTGCATGTACAGAAATATCTGCAGTGTGGGTAAGGGAGTTTTCAATGTATAAAATTAATATTTATCTTAATGAACTGGATAAAATATATTGGGGATAAAGAAAGAGATGTTTCTGAGGTGGATGATTTGACCCAACACTTCCCACCCACTGCATACATTCCTAATTCAATGTGGGTTCAGTGCAAGGGATTGAATTTCGTTACAATACTACAGTATTTGCAATTGAGCCCAGTTATTTTTAATTTTTGATCCTGGTATTTCCTTATCCAGGGCCACCCATGTCAATAATTGCTGTGCCCTCAAATGACAGTTTTCTTCTGCTATAAAGGTTTTTTCATGTGAAGCTATTTCCATAAGGTTTTTTTCCCTTAGCAGCTATACTGGAGGTCACTAAATGAATCTCAGTAGTATCCTTGCCAAAACTAGCCAATTTTAACTGTTTGTATAGATTTAACATCTGTTAAAACTTTCTAATGTCCTAAGTCATAAAATTAATACTATTCTCAGTGAATTTATTAGCATGAGATTAACTTGAAGCTCAGAACACTAGAGAACATAGTGGAGAAAGTTTGTAAAATTTCAGTTTCTATAGTAAACAGTAGTCTCTATCTCCAGTATGGCAGCCAAAGGGAGGTAACTTACTCATTGTGCATAACATCTATATTAAAGTGGAAACAAATTTCAGTTTTGGTGTCGTGTTAAAATTTAAGAAACTTTATATAATATATTTTAATTAAAACATTTTAACAAATATTTATCATCGCTTCTCTGTATGCATTTTTGTGCTTTTTGTTGACAAAGAACATAAGCAAAAGTGGCATATTGTATTCCATTCAATATAATAGGTAAACATGTTTAAAAGAAAGTTAAGTTTCTGGTTTGAGGGTATCTCCACAATACAATAGTGTTAACAAAATTCACAGTCAACTTACGGATAAATGGAAATAACCACATGTACTACATATTAGATACTATGCTACTTATTGGAACAATCTTGAACAGCATTTGTTCAACATTACGGTACAAACATTTTAGTTAAAACAAAAAATGAACAAAACCCCCACAAGTAATTTATGTATGAGCAGAAATAGAATCATTTCTTTTTACATTTTCAATTTATTTTTTTCAAACTAGAAAATAGATTTAAGTCATTTGTTGCAATCACTGTAAGATCAGTTTAATATCTGCATTGCTGAATATTTTGTAATTAACATTTTTTATGAATAACTTTGAATGCAATACAATTTTTCATGCAATGGCGACAACAATAATTCTTTGAAATTTTGCATGTTCATTTACTAAAATGCTATTGGTACAGCAATATATTTTATCTTCTCGCTCAACAATTTGTAATATGAACTGCCCAATTTGACAGGCATTGATATATGCTTACTTAACTATTTTATATCATTCATATTTAATACCAGACATTTTACAAAAGAAAATATAAACAACTGGATTTTATAATTTTTTGTAGTAATAAAGATACTTTAGGCTGTTTTTCTGGACATAATGAGCATGATTTCGCTGAGGAAAAGTACATCTCCCTCCCCAACCAACCAAATGTGTGATGTGTTTTAAAGTATTTTTTGTCATTTAACACTTAATAAATAGACCCCTAAATTTCCACAATGAGAACAAAAAAATCGGCATGTAAATAAATAAGTGAAGAATTCTGTTACTGTGATGTTTGAAATACAGTTCACAAGAAAATGAATATTTTAGGTGTCTGGAATTAATTATTCTTTTGAGATATTGTATTTATTAAATAAGCTGATATTAATGCCTTGCAAGTTGGTCTAGAAACTTGTGTCTTCTTGTTTACATGTTTAAGATTTGTATGTTACTAGTACATTAATTATAAACTGATTGTGAAATAAAATACTAATGCTGCCATTAACTTCATTCTGGAACCTATGTAGTCATGGTGAGGGATGGTGTATTTAATTCTGTTTGCAGATCGCCATCAAAACATGGAAAGAAATGGTGTACATCACCATAAAAATGTAGAGAGAGATGGAGTATATGTATTTTATTCTGTATTTCTAGCTCTCCACTCTAAATCGGCCAAGGATGGTATATTTAAATGTCTATATTCTTAATGTAACTCCTAATGTGGCAATAGATAGTGTATTTAAATGTGTCTATTTCAAGGAATGGTGGGCATATTTAAATACTTCTGATTCTCCACTCTAAAAACATAAAGGAATTATATTTTATTTCCAACTTAATTATATTTAATTAGTAAATACATCTGTATCAAATTTACGTCATACTGACTTTAACATAGGTCATGGTAATCTTCCATTTTAAATTTTTTTTTACAGTTCCCTTTTTTCAATTTGGTTTTATTCTTAAAAGTCTGTGGTTTGTAAATAATCCACTTTCATTATCATAAAAATTTGCTTTAATTACATGTATGACAAAGATGGGGGACATTACTAAAATAAATGATATATGTTTAAATACCTCAGATGCATATAATTGTGATAGATTAACATGTATTTTTTTAATGTTTGGCAGTTGTGAGTATAAACAATAAATAAGTTACTTTGGAGTGTAATGCAAGAGAAATTGAAGTTACAGAATTTTAATAATTGAGCAATTTGTTATTTTAGTCATAATACATCTATTTAATCATTTTACCTGTCAGAGGTAATAAATTAAAACAAGTGTTTATACCGTAAAGGTTAAAATTACTTGAATGAAAAAGGAAATTATAATCTTATCTTGTTCACTTAGACATTGTTGCCTTTACACCTATGTATAACGTTCTGCATGTTGCATGTATACTAATATAATAGGACGTGTGTAACGGTTTTGTACCATTCATTTGTACAGTATGAGACATGAATTTCAGCAATGCTCGCAAAATGTTAGCTTCTCTATTGATGTAACTTATGAAATGAATATTGGAATTAATTGTGGTTTTAAGGTTTACAAACTGTTGTTTATATTCACAAGTGTATATTTGCAATTTATAAACCATCCGCTCATGTGTACAAGTTTCATATTGCTATTTTGTCCTTGGTAGTTTTCAACTAACTGTACAGGTTTTTTTTTTTCTTCTACTTTTGAATGTTTTCAATTGGTTCCTCTGTTTATATACTTCTTCCACATTTGCCAAGTGTGTTAACGTTACAATTTTTGCATGTACGTTTGTATTTTAACATTTTAAATCACAGTACGACAATCGTTAACATACCAGTTTTTGTATTTATTAGTCATGTGAGGTACGGTTGAGGTGAATTTGCCTATAGCTTTATTTAGGTCTCAGTAGAAGTACATGATGCTGTTACCGGTTAATCAAATAATTTAATTTATATATTGGATGTAATTGCGGTGGTGTGATAGATTTCTGTATTACATGTGAATTTTTATTAATGATGAGACTTAACATAACTTGTGGTCTTGAAAATGGACATTTCTTTTTGCAGTAGTTTACAATGGTCAATCTATAGAGGCCTGACAATAATTATGGTTGCTGTACCGGTCATTATAGAAAATTAAATCTACTGTTACTATATGTTTTTATTATTTAATTTAGCCCTATTTCTGTCTCATACACAAAATGCATCAAATTGATTTGTATAAAAATGTTGATTTTCATTACAAGCTATAAAAAATAGCTTGACAAAATGAACGATAAAATTAATTTTTGTGACTGCCAAATCTTCCAAAATGACAAATTTGTACTGAACAGTGGCTATGGCCAGCCATTATTTTCAGACTTGCTGTGTCAGTGTATTTAGTTATGGTGCTTAGTTCATTTGGGAAGTCATTTGATGCTTAACAGAAGGAATATCTTACACAGCCATACAGACAGCAAGCATTAAGCATGACTATCTCAAAGACTGCATAAAAAAACAAATCAGCATTGCAAAGAAGCATATCCTTTTAATAACCTATGACAGTATAACTTTGTTATAAAAAAATAGTTTTTGGCAAATGCAGTGGGTTTCTGACTGACCTGGAGTTTGTTGCAGCTGAAAATACAAACGTGAAAAACATCTGCTTAGAAACTTGACCCAGTACCTTTAAATTGATTGGATAGGACTCGTTCTCAGCACCCAGTGCCTTTAATGATTATGACAAATGGGGACTGCTGGGTCTGTCATTTTAACAGATTTTAATTTTTTCTAAAGTCGCTGTATAAAGTTATAGGGTGTATAGCAATTGCTATTTCGAGTATTTGATTACTGTTGCTGAGAACAGCCAAGAAATGATGCAGAGACAGAAAATGTGGAATTATTAAGTAAAACCATTTTTTCATCAATGTGTGATCAATGCCTTCATACTTCAGAGATTATTTATTATTTGAAATCACTTTAAATTATTCAGTCCATTTTATTTCCGTTTTGAATCATGCAGTGCATTCAAAATTATTGTTTATGTGTGTGTTAAATATAAATGAGTTTAGTATGCTTACAGTTGAATATGAACTTAAAGGACATTAAGTCATTGAAATACACTTTGAAAAAAGATAATAGTATAATTTGCTCACTAAAAATGGTAGTAATTGGTCTAATAAGTAATAGCTTGACAGTGTATCACTTTATTCACTGGTAGTATTAATTGTTTTGAATTGTTTTTTTTATATCTAGTGCTGCTTCAAAAATGAAACTAAATATTTTATTATTATTATTATTTGGGTCTAAATATCCAACACAGATTTTTTTTTTCCTTATTCTTTTAGAGTGAGGGAGAGTTGTTTTGAATCAATGTTAACACTGTTAAAATGGCTGTTAGAATATATTTCATAGTTGACTGTAAATATTTATTTTACTTTTTATTTAAACCCAGGAACTTAATCTTAGTGTGGATTATTTACATTTTGGCAACTGTTGATGGTGATGCAGAAAACAAATCATTCATTAAGCCAAACAAAATTAATTACTTGTTTCTCATGAAATCTTTTTCTTATCTCATGTGGAATGCCATTTTTATTTTTGTTGTGAAATTAGATGAAAGAATGTTTTTATTTTATATATAAATTGTATTTGATAGTTTCATAAAATGATTTAAACATCTATAGAAGAACAAAACCATCATTTTTTGTTTATAATCCAACATGTCAAGAAAATGATTGTGAAATAATCTGGATAACCTCAAAAATAAAATCCAAAAATAACCTAACAACAACAAAAATAATAATAAATAAATAAAATTTTCAATCCTACATCAATTTAAAAAAAAATTTTTTTTAAATAAATTAATACGTAATTTTAAAATAATGTATATATGTAAGATACTCTTTTGAAGTAACCATAGTGTGACCCCCAATAGCCGATGTTTACTTTTGTGCTAGAAGTCGTTAAATAAATTTGTACATGCCTGAAAGTCGGATAATTAATTTTATTTGGCTTTTTTTGTGACTGCTATATGCTGACCTTTACTAACATTACAAGTAAACAGAAAAACAATAAGATTTTGTGTGTAACTGGGAAATGTACATGTATTTAATCATTTGTAGTTAATATGGCTTATGTGGAGAGAGCAGTATTGTTAAATCATTTAAAATTTACCAGGCTGTGGTTATCATGACTGAATATGGTAGTATTGTGTAAAACATTGTCTGACAAACACTAATCGATATTTGATTGATGAAATATAGAGTAAATGAATTTTTTTTTTTAGATAATAGTGAGATTTCAATCTGTTTTTCAAATTATGACTTGGCTGGTTTCGCTATTTTCAAAATTCACCTGTTACACTATATGACCTTCAGTATGTTTTGCCAGTTAAATTTGTAATCCCCTGGATTTAACATCTGTCATTTTAAGCCATTTAAGAACTGCTACAATTTTGTATTTAACACTGGTTGCATATGTTTTGGGCAGTTTGTAAACCATTTAATTAAATTCAACAATCCACTTTTATAACCAGGAATATGTAGGTCCAAATTTTCAGAGGTTATATTTTTCGGTCTAGTGTTTGCATGTAGTTTTTGTAAAGTAATGAGTATTAGTATATAATTAATTTCTATGATACATAACCATGAATCCTGTAACATGTGTAACCATGTTGTGATTGGGTTACATGCTTTGTCGTACATTTTTTCACAGACCATGATTTCAAAGGTGCAGATTTTTTTGTAAGGGTTTAAAAAAAACGTATGAATTTCATTTTTTTTTTTAAAATTTGAATAAAAAAGATTTTTTTAAAAATATAAATATGGATGATTTAAAAATATTTTGGCCGATGAATGAGTGTATGCACCTTCTTGGCTTCGTGCCTGCTTTCGCATTGAAATGCCTTAAATTTATTGTGAAATAGTTTTGAGCTGTTATTTTGTCAAGCATTTGCATAACAAATGTTTTTTAATGTAATCATGGTTTTGGCAGTGACGTGTTGCGTCACAGGCTGGATGACATGGTTATATAAATTGCAATTTTCTAAATGTATTGTCATCTGTCATAGCTAGTATCTTATGTGACTAATTATACTGATTTTACTATGGTATACAACACTGAGAGATGGCACAGCAAAACATTTTTATTTTTAAAGTTAACTTTAAAAACGGTAAATAAAAAAATAAAAAAGAGTTAAATACATACTGGTTCAAATAACAAATAGTCATCTAAAAGATTTTCTTTGTACTTTCCTCAAGTGCCATACATTTGTCAAAAATAAGAAATTATATGCACAATATACATGTTAAAATTTAGTTTAATTTTAGTGAGATCCCTTTTTTTTAAACTGGTTCCAGATTCTTGGATTGTACAAAATTAAACAAAAACATTAATGCCAATTTCATTTTTTTTATACATTGTAATATTTTATTTACTATCCACTGCATTATGTTAAAAAATACTTGAATATGTGCCATCTTCTAATTTGTGGTATACATGTGTAATCAGCATTTTTATTACATATGATTGAGACTTCATCTAGCTGATCATGTTGATTGTGTTTTCATGACATGAACCATCAACTATTAAGTGCCGTAACAATCTTGTTTACTTTTATAACAAAACAAAGTATTCTTTATCACTGGTGTGCCATGTTGAATTTCTAGGAAAACTAAATTACGATATTCTTTTGTCTGCATTCAGAAGACATATTTGTTTTGTTTTATTTTCCAAATCATGAAATCCAAATTTGTTTTAAAATTTATTGAAATAAAATTATATTCACAAAATGCAGTGATGTATTTTGAAAATTCAATGATTAGATTTGATTTTCTCCAAAGGCAAATTCACCTCCCCATTTTGTAAGAGTGAAATGAATTTTGTGAGGTTTTTTTTTAAACTAATTTTATATTTAGGTGTTTTCACACCAACATGTATCCTTGTCTTTCTTAATATTGTCTTGTACAGTATGCTTTTGGAGATGGATAATTATTAACAATATATATTTTTGTCACAGCTGTTGCGTAATTGAGATTTTCATATTTCTATTAACATGGTATAATGCACGTAGACTGATATGCCTGCTATAACCGGCATTGTAGTCCCCATTTTTCAGTATTTATGTCTTAATTAGACCAGCTTGTAGAATGAGTCAATTATTTCATTTTTGATCTCTTTGATTCAGTGTTTGTATTTTATCGCTGGTAACCGAGTGTTTATTGTGACATTTTATCTTACAATACTTCACATTTGACTTACTATTATAGATATTTGTTCAAATTGTGGACACACTCTGACAAGAAGCTAGAAGGACATAACAGACTTCCTCTACAAAAGTTAAAATTTAACATATTTTTCTTTGTTTTAAAAATGTTCCAAAATATTTTCTCCTTGTTTTTTGTAAAATAATTCCTCGTTCATCAATACTAAAAATAACACGCTAAGAGTTAGCAGTTATAAACTATTATACTGACCATCTGCTAATATATTTTTAAAACATTTTACTCAGGTTTTCCAAATTACAGAATTTTTATACTATTTCATCAGTATTACGAGTTATGAGAAAAAGATAAGTTTAACTTTCTTTTTTTTTTCTTCTTTTTTCCCCCTCCACCAAGTTAGATCATTCTTACATGTACTTACAATTTATTTTATAAGATGTCAAACAGAAACGGGTGATTTTTTTTTGTCAAATTGAAATATACTGTCAAATAAAACAATAATAATCGCACAAAACATTGATTACTGTATTAACAAAACAAGGGTGCAGTTTGACATTTTTGAAAATGTAACAGTATTTTTCATAAATATAACATTCAAACGGGTCATTTACAGTAATAGTACTTAGAAGAAAAATGTTTTTATTACATTGCATCATCGTACAAGATGAAACATGTACAAAACACATCAGACAAATGCTAGATTTGAATCTGCTTACAAAAATACATGTTTTTATCTCTGTTTTATTCCCAGATGGACTGTACTGGTTTTGTACCAGATAAGTAAACAGTTCATTTGAAGCATTTAGAAAATTAATTGAAACTGGCTGATGTATTATATGCAATATTCTACAAGTCTGGACTTGAAGTAAAACTAGTATGTAACTAACATGTGTAATCATTCCAGTACACTATAGAACGAGGTCAGAGTGTGATCCCCAGAATTATTTGAATGCTTTTTAAATTGTGCATTTTGTATTTTTATCTAGTCAGCATAGATACTGTTTGTGTGTCATCTAGTTTAAGGGTATCTCCTAGCCTATTACTGATTATGTAGCCAGCATTATGTTTTTCAATATTATCAATCATTTTATTACAATTGTTACCTAGAGAGGCATTTCCATGAATTGGTGGTAGCTTTTTAACACATTGTTGTCGTTCAGTGTTTTAGAACGTGATTGGTTCAGTTTATCATTTGTCTTTTTCCCCCCAATTGTTTCGATCTTGTTTTAGTCAGTCAGATCAGCGATTGCGCAGCGTATTAACACTGTTACCTAAAGGTGGCTTCACCTGCCATCATTGTTGTTCAGTCTGTTTTAATAATCAATGTGTTTGGGTTGCTTTATCTACATTTCAATGATTTGCCTTTTCTTCAGTAGTTAGGATGGATGGACTTGTCAGTCAGATCATCATACAGTAGTTATTAACATCAGTATTTTGTTCAGTACATTAATAATGATTGTGTTTGTGTCCTACAGTTTTCTGGTTTTATAACTGAATATTTGAAAATGACTTAATATACATTAAATTTGGATTCTCTTAAGGTGATATTATTAATCATTGTAGAACTAAGCTGACATTTAAAACTTATAGATAAGACTAGTAGAAGCAAGTAGTAATCAAAGAAATATTTTTTACAAAGTTGTTTACTAAATTTATGAAATTAAAAAAAATTACCCACCAATATATCAATCTGAAGTTAATGATACTTTTATGTGTGACTGGTTCCACAAATTTAGCAAATATTCTTGATTTGGTACAACAGCTGGTATTTTATAAAGGCTGAATTTGATATTCAAATATCAGTGTAGAACTATACAAGTAAGTCTTGGCATTCCAGTTATAACTTAAATGGCTAGATTACAGTGCATTTTGTTTTTAAAAACATTTAAGTTTACTTTGTCCATGGCAGAAGTTCTGAAATGTTTTGTTGATCTGACTGACATAGGAAACATGTTACTCTTGTTTGCATTGTTAGATTATAATCCATATCTTATGTGTGCAATATTTGATGTGTTACACTGGCCGGTTTTAGTGTATGGGCTGCTAATTACTGGATTTCAATGCTTGTTCAAATGCACGGTTATGAATCTATTGTAGAAAAAATTAACTCATTGGGGATCAATAGGGAATAAAATATAAGTATTCTTGAAATATGTGTTGTTGTTTTTTTGTTGGTTATTGTGCATCTTATTGAGGGAATGGGATGTAGCTCAAGAGGTACAGTATGTGCTGTGGATTATCAGATCAACCCCTTCAGTGGATCCATTTATACTATTTCTTTTTCACAGCCATTGGTCCACAACTGCTTAGCAAAGCTCTTGTCCTGTCTTTTGTGGCAAAGTAAGTTTGGTGGTGACAACTTAATAGTCATAGCATGCTGGTTTATTTTGGAAATGTAATGTCCAATATCCAGTATTGCCGCTGTAGTGGGGCGAACAGGTGACTTTGGTGTGCACTTCTGGAAAGAAGCATGAAACTTTGCCCTAGGGGGGTATTTGGGTATGCTGATTTCAAAAAGTGCGGGAAACACCAAGTCAGTCCAACTGTTCCCGCCAAAATGTGAAAATTCAAAATTGCCGCCATAAATACTGTCTGTTCACAAAACAGCCCCAAGTGCCCTGATTACCATGATGTTTATGTCTATACCCATGTTTTTGAGGTTAAGGAATTCAACAGAACACATGTGAAATATAATATACATCTTCATAGTAAAAATTCAAAATGGCCACCACAAATACCGTTTTTGTCCATAAAATACATCCAAGTGTTCCGATTACCATGATGTTGGTGTCTGTACCCATGTTTTTGAGATGAAGGAATTCAACAGAACACGTGAAATATCATAATATAAACCTTCATGGTGAAAATTCAAAATGGCCACCACATACAGTTTTTGTCCGTAAAACAGCTCAAAGTGCTCCGATTACCATGATGTTGGTGTCTATACCCATGTTTTTGAGGTCAATGAATTTTTGGGTGGACTAGGGCTTTAAATTGTCTCACTGTTGCTATCTCATTATTCAAATTTGCTTTCTTATTCTCTGTCACACTGTCCCGAACAGAAGCACAACTGTGTACAACCAAGATTTGCCTTGACACACTTGCATCTTTTTGTACAAGCCTTTTTGCATCCACATTTTAATAGTTCCTGA
>JAULBS010096331.1:0-16685 GCA_032355785.1 Symmetromphalus regularis | reverse complement strand
ACCAATTTTGATGAAATGATATAGATTTAGCACCAATTTTGATGAAATGATATAGATTTAGCACCAATTTTGATGAAATGATATAGATTTAGCTCCAATTTTGATGAAATGATATAGATTTAGCACATCTCTTTTTTAATCGGTTTCAACGGAATGGTATAGATTTAGCAGGGTTGTTTTTTTAATCAGTATTATCAAAATAGTATAGAATTAGCAGTGCTTTTAGATAGCATTTATGCTATGATAATAGAGTACTAAACTATGGTGGTGGGATAAATTTATAATACAATATATACAGTGTATGGTGTGTTTTTGCCATTTTTATTCTTTTATTGGGAATGCTAAGTTTCAACAAATAGAGCTGCAACATTAGAGCTATTCATAGTATTTAGTATTATTGCATAATGCATATTGTAGATAAATAGCAGTTGCTGTGTTTTGTCTTTCACATTGGATCATATTGAACCATTTTGAATTAAAATTTAATAACGTTCTAGGAAGGGTGGACGAGGAGTCAATATAGATTATGTTCATATTGTTTTTCATGAAAAGTCTTTGGTATTCATACAGTATTTGTTTTTATATTTGAGTGTTGGGGTGTCAAACATGGACATAAATCCTGGGTGGACACATCCAACCACCCCACCTTTTGGACAGGTGGGATGCCCTTATAATTATCCCTCCCTCGTTTTGCTTCGAAAAATTTAAATAGAATGCCTAAATAATAATCTTTTCCAGTATTTCTCTTTATACACCCCCGACTCCGTCCTCCACTTCCAGGAAGCAAACTAGCTCCGTACCACCCCCCTCCCACCCCCAATCTTCTTTCAGGAAGCAATTGTTGCCATGGTGTCAAATCCAATCCTAACATTGTTAGTATTATGATAACATTGACGTTTATGGACAGTTTTTAAGGGCTAGTTCAAAGTACTCAACATTTTAGTTTTTGTATAAAGTATGCAATAGCCATCCTCCCCACTAAATTTGTACCTTTAAAATTTGGGGATGGTAGAGTTCATTTGACATTTTAATGATTAATTTGAATTGATACACTTATCCCTCTCTGAACATGCAGTTAAATTTGTACGCGTGTCTTGTCTCCCTCCCCACTTCCATTTGAATTCTTACACCAGACTTGTCCCTGTGTCACCACATGAATATATGAAGATGTCAAAGGCAAAACGATTAGGGTCACATGGAAGTGAAACTGAGAAAAATGATAATGAATGATATCTCTTTGATTGCTTTGCCATAGGCAGTCATTAATTACCTCATTTTTAAGGACTCTGATCGTTCTGCATGTTTAAGGACATTTAAAAACCACGGGAGTAGCTTGGCATAAATAAATGTGCAGGCACAGTTCCTTTTGGGGGGTCCAAATAATTTTTAAAGTCTATATCACCGCAGCTGCATTCTGAGATGCCTAAAGGAAGCTAAGCTACTGAAAACAAGCGTCTTCATACGCAGTTAGAGGAGGAAATATCAGGTCAAAATATGGAAATTTGTGACCCTGATCGTTTTGCCATTGATGTTTTCATATATTAATACATTGACCACGTACCCATCTCATTTTGTCAAGTCAGACAACTTTTATTATTTGAACTTATATAAAACACACTAAGTGAATTCTTTTTAATGTAACAATGTCAATTGTGTATTTTAACAATTATATGCTTTATTTTTTAATTTGGCAGCCGAGCGGGAAAAACCTTGTATGCAGCATCACGGTAGTGACACCGTTGCCATGGGTGATTCAGCTGGACCTCTGTATCGCAGTCTGGAGCGAGGTCCGCTTATTATTCCACGGCACGTCATGTCACAGTATCATAATGTCCCACGATATGAACATCGCCGCAGTAGTGCAGAGAGTTTGGTGACAAAGGTTAGTTTAACCCTAAGTCCCTCTTTCCATTAAAGCAATTTGGCGTGCATTTCTGCCTCGCATTTCTCTATGCTGAAATGTGTGTTTCTATATCTGTGTTTTCGCAAGCGGATATCCTATGCACAGTGTGACATCATCGCACAACTTACCTAGAAAAACAATTCATGTCTTCCATTACAGAATTTGGCTTGCTGTTCTGTTTATATAGAAACAATGCATAATGCATTTGTATGATACAGTACCTATGAATGATGATGCAGTAGCGCCAATGTCATATGTACTGGATGTACAAAATTTTACAAAAAAGACAAGAACACAGTGTATTTTACCACCTTGTCAAGGAGTTGGAAATTAATTCTGAAAAACACTATGAATACTGAGATGCTGGAATATATCCTGAGTTTTGTAGGGCCAGTCATCCAGAAGAGATATGTATATGTGCAGAAAAGGGCACGCTGAAAAATCGCTCGTTGATTAACTTTTGTTTTCAGCATGCGAATGCCCACGCGTGGAAAACGTGTATATGAAACAAATGTAGGACGTTTTGGCCCAGGACATTTCAGACTAGGACATTTCGGACTAGGACGTTTTGGACTAGGACATTTCGGCCTGGCCTTTTTTCAAGGAAGGACATTTCGGCCATGTCAGTCAGAGATAAGCTTCTTTTTTTTTCTTCTGGTAAAATATCAATTTATTGGCATGAGATTTGTAAACAGAGAAAATATGAAATTCATTGTAATTTTCAAACGTTTATTTATTGGCATGATAATTGTTGCAATAAGTGAAATAGTAAAAGCAAAATACACCAGAACCTAAAAGTGGTCTTAATTTCAGGATGGTGTTAATTTTGAGGTGGTCATAACATGGGGTTCTGGTGTATATTACAAGTCAAGAAACACATAACCCTGCAGTTTTGGTGTATATAACAAGTCAAGAAACATATAAGGATATACTTCTATTCTTGATTTATTTGATGATTGATCAAACATAATCAGAGTAGATCAAGGTGACCTGCTCAGTAGTAAAAAAATTGTTTTAAGCAACCTTTCTTATTTCATAAATATTTTTTTAAACATTTCATTAACAAACAAAAATTCTTTTTCATCTTGTCATGTACAAATGACCTATGAAGTAAATTTGTTTGTGTTTGTTTATTTTGCTCACACATAAGATTGCTCCTTAAATACATATCAGGTAGAAATTGATTTTTTTTTTTCTTCTTTTTTTGGCTGACATAGCCGAAACATCTTCCCCTGAAAAAGAGCCTGGCCGAAACGTCCGTGTTTGCCTGTGATATAGTGTCAGTTTCATTCTTGTCTCATCTTCCATAATAATAAGTATTATTAAATATGAATGAAGACACCCAAAACAATAGACCATAGTAATTTTTGTTATCAAACCTAGCGAAAATATTAAATGTTTAATGAGACTTCCTTAACTTGATAGAGTTATCTCCTCATTAACATAGACGTCAGAGTTAACTTCCGCTATGGTGGGTTTGGTGATTTTGTTGTTAGGTTTTTAATTTATACTTTTGTTTCTACTAATTTGATTTTGCTAAATAATAGTAATCTTCCTTCTGATACTTATTATAGAAAGTACCTTTTCTTGTTTCCACCAGATTGCAAATAGGTCTATATCATTTTAAATTTAATCGCACGACGGTCTTGCTCTATTTTGCTGAATCACACTCGGTCACAATCATACATTTTACAGGGATTTGTCTATGAAAGTCACGATACAGAAATTTTACCCCAAGATAGAACTTTTTTATACTAGTACTTTTCATATGCAAGTCTATACATAACAAAATATACATTCTGCATATTGTTTACATAAATCTGATACTAAAAATTAACCATTTATATTTGGAAGCAGTGTTTGGACATATACTTTGGTTAGTAATGCAAAATTATAATAAACCTGATTATTTTCTCAATATATATCAAAGAACTTGCTGATGTGATGAACTATGATTGTCTGATTACATTTAAACTGCATTTCTTTCAGGGTCAGAAGCAGTCCGGTGGATCTGGTGGGGGATCAGGGGATAAATCTGATGACAAGGTAATATTACTTTATTCATTTCTTTCCACACATACACACTTTTACATAAAGCAAATGTATCACTGTGTGTGTGGTACATAACAATGACAATGTAATATTAATTTCTTTCTACACATACACAATTTTACATTACGAAAATTTATCACTTACAGTTACATGTGTGTGGTAGTGTTCAGTTTTTAGACGTCCAGTCATCAAGCATAATTTAATATCATGTACAGCCCTTGAAATACACTCTTCTAAGCAAAGAAAAAGAGCCCGATCTCAGGCAGAAATGTTTCCCGGAAAATTAAAACAAGTCATCGGTCAGTTCTCGGTATTTTGTGAATGATCACGCTTTACTTCAGTTTCTCGCTGATCACTTTGACCATATCCGACATTCTACTGAAAACTGCAAAGTACAGATGATATCTGGGTTCTTTTTGGTCGAGAGCAGTCACATGGTAATCCAACATGGCTGCGCCTATAAGCTTGTCTCCGCAATGTGACCATAGCTTGTAAAATTCACATTAGAGACAATTTGTTTCAATGGAATTCGGCTAAAGAGATATGGATGATATAAAATAAATTGATAATGACAGGTAAAAACAAATTTAAGTGGTATTTGTTAAAGGAAAAGGACCCTTGAAGTTCACAAGAATGCACCATTTCACTCTGTATTTCAGAAAAAGCTCCTACCATGGGAGGTGGCAACACCCCTCCAAAACCCTCCCCCAAATTGGTCGCTATGCTCCCTCACAAAAAATTCACATTTTTGGCTTGTAATCCTGAAAACCTACTAATGAAAGGAAATTTGCATTCTTGTTGGTTTCCCATGTTTACATTAAAAAGATAAATTAAAGTTTGTTTTATTTAACGACGTCTAGAGCATATTGATTTTTATCTTATCATCGGCTATTGGACGTTATTCTGACATATATTTAGAGGAAATCCACTGCCGCCACACAGGCTACTCTTTTTCGATAAGCAGCAAGGGTTCTTTTATATGCTCTGTCCCACAGACAGGACAGCACATACCACAGCCTTTGATGAACCAGTTGTAGATCACTGGTTGGAATATTAAAAAATGATGACAGGTGGTTATAAATATGTCTGCATTTCAAGGGCTGCACTTAAAACTATGCTTTTATAACTATGCACATGAATGAGTCCAGCTACTTGACAAATTAACTGTTTTATCTGTGAAATGCTGTAGGTCTCACAGGATTTCTATGTGACTCTTTAAATGTGAAAATTGGAGTCCTTATGGCATTTCTAAAACTAACAGCTAAGTTGTTGAGAAAACTGTCACTCATATGTTATAAGAATAGAGTCTAGAGATAATTTATTTGTTTAGCAATTACTTGCCTGATAATGTGACAAAGTGAACATAAATGTTTTTTTTTTTTAACATCAGGTTTACTAACATGACTCAAATGTTTGTTATATTTTAGGATAAGAAAAGAAAATATGAGCCTCCTGTACCAACTCGGGTTGGAAAGAAGAAGCGGAAAGTGAAAGGCCCTGATGCTGCTACAAAGCTTCCTCTAGGTTGAACATGTTCAATTTCTATATTAATCTAATAAAATTTCATAAAATAATATGTAACTAATACTGTAACAGTTGAATCGAGAAGGACTAGGATGTTGTATTCAATGGCAATAAGCTGAAGGATGGGGAAATGGGCAGAGGGTGAAAGGTGTTGGGTGAGGGAGTAACTACATGTAATCACACAGGTTATATTTCAAGGTTTTACAAAACAAATTATATTCAGGGATCAGAATTCTCAGCGAATTCACTGAATTCCAACTTCAAAATGGTTATGTAGCTTTTGCGAATACTATCCTATGCTGAACATAAGGCTGGTTTTTCATATGCTAAATTTACTGAATAAACAGTCGGTGAAAACCGAAGAGTAATAAAGTGCCATCTATATTTTATTATTTTTACTATGAATCTCGATTTTTGCTCACGTGACATGTGAACACATCTTTACACTTATGTTTTCAGACATTTTTCACAATTGCTATTCTCATCACTGTATATACAGGTATTGTTGTCTTGCGTCCAACTCTGTGATATTCAGGTGTTCCTATATTGATGGACTTTTTTTCAATAAAAACAAAAATAACAGTAAAACTGGACCAGTCTATGACTGTCTAAATAATATAATCTTAATAAATAAATAAATTGTTGTATTCATTGTATTGTGTACAGCTTTATTGTTAAGTATTTATTTTTATCTTAGTAACTCCACACACAAGATGTCGCCTGAAACTTCTAAAACTCGAAAGAATAAAAGATTATCTCTTAATGGAGGAAGAATTTATCAAGAATCAGGAGCGTCTCAAACCGCAAGAAGAAAAACATGAGGTACATCCTATATATTTTATATCATAATAAATGTAAATATTATTTTTTAATTTTGTTTAACAACATTGTCTAGATCTTTAGAGTGTGCTTTCAAAGAAGTATGTATTGGATTTTATTAAGTTGAATGATTTGAAGTATTGAAATAAATGTTTGCTATGAGTTTTATTGAGATGAAGGGTTTGGAGTATTAAAGTATGTGTGTGAGTTTTATTAAGTTGAAGGGCTCATGGTATTAAAATACATTCTTTGAGTTTTATTAAGTTGAAGGGTTTGGGCTATTAAAATGAGTATGAGTTTTAATTTGAAGGGTTTGCTGCATTAACATACATGTATGCTGTGAGTTTTATTAAGTTGAAGGACTCGTGGTATTAAAATACATTCTTTGAGTTTTATTAAATTGAAGGGTTTGGGCTATTAAAATGAGTATAAGTTTAAGTTGAAGGGTTTGCTGCATTAAAAAACAGAGTTTAAGTTGAAGGGTTTGCTGAATTAAAATACATGTATGCTATGAGTTTTATTAAGTTGAAAAGTTTGGGGTATTAAAATATGTATATGAGTTTTATTAAGTAAAAAAAACGTTTGGGGTTTTAAAATGCATGTACATCTTCAAGAAAGAGCCAGAGTAATGGGTGTTTTTATCATCTGTTTATGACTAAATCTTATGACAAAAATAACTGCTAATTTAAGTTAAGCGTTTTTTTTTTAAATCACCATAAACCCAATTGCCATATTTTGCTTTTTGATAATTATATGTAATGTTAAAAATGAATTACCTGTCAATGTAGGAAGAAAGAAGTAAAGTTGATGAATTACGTGGATCTCCGATGTCAGTTGGTAACCTGGAGGAGATAATCGATGACAACCATGCCATTGTTTCCACGTCAGTGGGTAGTGAGCACTATGTCAGTATCCTGTCATTTGTTGACAAAGACCAACTTGAGCCTGGTTGTTCCGTGTTACTCAATCACAAGGTAAGTCAGTCACCGGTTTCACAATGACACTAAGGCATTTTCCATCATGTCCCACTATAACTGACATTTACAGATGTGCCCATCGTGTTTCCTCCTGATCACAAGGCCACTTAAGAAAATAATTACATTGACATCAAAATAATGAATTTTAATATTTGCAGTTTTACTCAATGACCATGAAGTCCACTAGAACTTAATATGGATCAATTATTATTGGATCATTGCTGTGGCACAGTCTTATCATCATTCCATCTATCGATAGACCATTTATTCTGAACAAAAATTGTAACTTATAATGGAATCATATTTTTGTCATATCTTTGTCTCAGTAATTAAAACAACATGTACGTGATGCAGTGTAATTAATGTCTGGTGATGGTATATGTCTGGTTGTAACCTCGCATGTGCATGCTGGTTAATGTCTGGTTGTAACGTTGCAGGTGCATGCTGTGGTGGGAGTTCTCTCAGATGATATAGATCCAATGGTCACTGTGATGAAGTTGGAGAAAGCTCCACAAGAAACATATGCTGATATTGGAGGGCTGGATAACCAGATACAGGAAATAAAAGTAAGTTAACACATACATGTTTTAGCAAGAAACTAGTTACTCATCATCTATTGTATCTTCATAATTGCCTGATATTTTATCATTTGAGTTTTGTTTTAAAGGCTACAATGCAGTAATTAAAATAGTATATTTGTTAACAAACAGGAGTAGTAGCTGATGGTGTTAAATGGACATACTGTTTAACATAAAAATAATATTTCTAAAACTGAGAAAGCATACCTTTTGACTACAACTTATAGGACATTATCTCTAATTGATACAGTGATTAACAACACTATTATTAATATTGTTAATTGATACTATTCTTATTCAATATTACAGTATTCTCCATTGTATATTGCTCACACTCATCTTAAATTGTTTTTTTCTGTGCTCACCTTATATAATTTTGTTTTATTCCACAAAATGTTAAAATTGGCAAAACTGTTCTCTCATTTGAAATTTCTGACCTGGAATGATTTTAAGGTGAACAGTGTCTTGTTATTTCCGAATTGAGTGGACTCATACTGTATACTGTAGAAATATTCTCTGAGTAAATATGTTGTTTAATAATATTTGTAATTGCAGGAGTCTGTAGAACTGCCACTCACTCACCCAGAATATTATGAAGAAATGGGCATCAAACCACCAAAAGGTGTTATTCTGTACGGAGCACCTGGAACTGGTATGAACATCATTTTGACTTGTCCATGTTCTAACAGCAATCTTGTATTCAAGTGTGTCGGGACTAAAAGTATTAGGACTCATTCTGCAAGAAGTCAAATTATAATTTTTATACAGATTGCAGTAGTGGATCCAGAGGGGCATCCAAGGGGTCCAGACCCTCCCTTTTCTTTTTTTTTCTCATTTTCTCAGTGGAAGGACGTGAAAATTAATCATTTTTTCCCGTCCTATTCACCCATCACATTTGGATCGCCCCCCCCCCCCCCCTTTCAGAAATCCTGGATTGGTAACAAAAATTGGCTATTCAAAATTTGTTATATGATGGGCCTTAACGGCAATTGGTATTGCCATTCCAAAAATATAAAAGTATGCTCATTGTCATGAAGTTGTTAGTGCATTGCTCTAACAAAACAATTTAGTGATAGCAATTAGGCATTGTCATAAACAGGTCTCAATTTCAAAGACTTTGCATGGATTTACAGTTAATTTTATTTTAATCAATATTATAAATATTTTATTGCTTCATTATTTATTATATTACATATACCATATCAAGTTGCATGTATTAATGATTGGTGTAACTTTGTTGGGTTTTTTTTTCATTTTAATGTTGTTTTCAGTATCTAAATATCCTGTAATATTTACTTTTATATTTCAGGTAAGACATTGTTGGCCAAAGCAGTTGCCAATCAAACATCAGCCACATTCCTACGAGTGGTAGGATCAGAGCTAATTCAAAAATACCTGGTGAGTATTGCTTGTTGTACACAAACATACCTGGTGAGTATTGCTTGTTATACATAAAAATACCTGGTGAGTATTGCTTGTTGTACACAAACATACCTGGTGAGTATTGCTTGTTATACACAAAAATACTTGGTGAGTATTGCTTGTTATACATAAAAATACCTGGTGAATATTGTTTGTTGTACACAAAAATACCTGTTGAGTATTGCTTGTTGTACACAAACATACCTGGTGAGTATTGCTTGCTATACAAACATACCTGGTGAGTATTGCTTGTTGTACATAAAAATGCCTGGTGAGTATTGCTTGTTATACATAAAAATATCTGGTGAGTATTGCTTGTTATACACAAAAATACCTGGTGAGTATTGCTTGTTATACACATAAGTCAAAAGCTTTTCATTTTTGAAAGATAATACCAGAATTAGTATACTTTTATAGTTTTTACATGTTTTATTTTATTCATTATTAGGAAAATATTTACTGAAAAACCATTCCTTTTTTAGTGTTTGTATTTGGGTGTTTTCAAAGCCAACATAAAATGAAGAAAATCTGTTCTTGCCATTGTATGGATCACTTTTTACAGCATCATGTAGTATTATTTTTATATTTTAGGGTGACGGTCCAAAGCTGGTACGAGAATTGTTTCGTGTGGCTGAGGAGCATGCTCCATCTATAGTGTTTATTGATGAAATAGATGCTATTGGAACAAAAAGGCAAGTTGATTAATTTAACTTTTACTTTCATTTTGTTCTTAGTATTTTCGTGAATATGTTGTTTTGATACTTGCTACTTTGTGGTTTGCTTTGGCAAGGGGACTTTAGATAAAAATTTGGACTGGATATTTATATGTTCCTTGAAAATCAGGGATGTTAACTTACTTTTAAAAATTGCAAACATTTTCTATATATTTTCAGTATTATGATAAAATGGATATTTTAAGGCCTATATTTGTAACGGTCAACGACTTTAAAAGATTTTGTTTATGTAGACAACACCGTGTTTGATGTCATGTCTTTTCATATTGTAATTTCTTGTTAGGAAATTCCTTGATGTTTTTCATGGATAAAAATGCTTTTGGGTGATTAATTGGTGAGTTATATTCACATCAGTGCAGAAAACACGTTGTTTATTGGTATTGTGGATCATGTTTAGAGACCAGTGCCTGCTTTTACCAGAGTGAGCTACATTTTATTAATAATTTTTTTTTTTAAATATCACTCCTAAAGTATTAGCTGGGATAACTGTTTTTTTTATTAGTGCAATATTAATTAAGAGTTTAAATCTGCTTAGTGTATCCTTCCTTTGCTTTGACTATTTAAATTATCTTACAGATATGAATCTAACTCAGGTGGTGAAAGAGAGATACAGCGAACCATGCTGGAGCTGCTCAACCAGCTTGATGGTTTCGATTCACGTGGAGATGTCAAGGTATTGAATTCATATTTAAACACACAAACTAAACATTTGTCTATAGTATAAGGCCCAGTTTCTCGTTGACGGTTCAGCTCTGATCTACAGTTCAACCCATTCTTTTAACATGTGTGGACACAGTTTAAACTAAGAATCGAGGTTGAATTGTCGACGAGAAATCGGCCCTTAATGTTTCTCTTTTTATTTTTGTCAAATACTTGTATTTCAAATTGCTTTATTTAATTGTGTACTTAACATTTGTTTATTTTTTTGCTCACAAATATAAGAATATTGTTAGTTAATAACATTTAATGTTTTTGTTTTAGGTTGTCATGGCAACCAACAGGATAGAGACCCTTGATCCTGCTTTGATCCGTCCTGGCCGAATTGACAGGAAAATCGAGTTTCCTCTCCCAGATGAGAAGACAAAGCGCAGAATCTTTACAATTCATACAAGTCGTATGACACTTGCCACTGACGTCAACATTGATGATTACGTCATGGCTAAGGATGACTTGTCTGGTGCTGACATCAAGGTAACAATAATTAAAAAAAATCTCATTGCCTTAAATTGGCTTTCAAATCCTGCTCAGTAATTGATGAAAATCAATTGATTTTTTATTATTATTGTAAATCATTTAGATGATTTAACGATTCATGATTTTAGTTTGAAACTGATTTTGAAAACTGAAACATTTACAATTTTTAAATAATGAAATCTTGTAATATTACTAGATGGAATTGTTGGCATAAAAATTCCCTAGATTTGATATTATAGAGTGACGTCCATTCATTTATTGGATAATATATTTTATGAAAGGATATATTTTTTTTTTCTCTTATATATTTTTTTTGTTCTTTTTGCAGGCTATTTGCACAGAAGCTGGTTTACTAGCTTTGAGAGAAAGAAGAATGAAAGTGACAACAGAAGATTTTAGGAAAGCGAAGGAGAATGTTCTGTATCGTAAAAATGAGGGAACCCCAGAAGGACTTTATCTTTGATTTTGTGTACTTTGTTCATTTTGTGTCTGATGTTGGATGTTTGTGAAAGAAACTGTGTATTAAAAAATTGCTTGTGAAGTGAATCTTTGTGTTTTGAATTGCATATGAAATATGCATTGTCATCTCTCTATTTTAGTGCTAGTTTAAGATGCAAGTTGGTTTATATCTATTCTACACATTAGAATTGATGAAAAGTGTAGTTTTTCATAAATACTTTTCACTTTTAATTATTTAAAAAACAAACATTATGGCAGTGGTAGAAGTTAAGAAATATTTTCATTCACCTGTGGGACTACTAGTGTTGGAAGATTACCAGATGAAAGTCCCTTCAAATAAACACCATTCCCTAATATTGTTTTTTTGCCACCTGATTTGCACATATATGTCACATTTGTGACCCATCTTCAGAAGACTAATATTAGCTAGGATGAAACAAATTAATGTAGGTAGTAATTTATCTTGGTTTTAAATGAAACTGGAATTTTTTTTTTTTAATTCTTAGGTGTGATTTCTATTCAAATGTGGTGAGGTGGCAAGTTTCTATTCTTGTAAAAGTGTGTATAAATGTTTATCTCCTTTTTTGACGTCATTGGTTTTCAAACATTTGGAAGCAATAATGGAATGACTGTGACAGTTTGAGTTAAAACATGAGAGGGTGTTTAGCAAATGATTTTATATTCTTTAGAAGATACTAACATGTCCAGTAGCAGTATCATTTGGCCAACTACTCTGACCCAATTGAACATGTTAGGAAGAGGTTCAAAAATATTAAAAATAATCATCAACTATTTAACTGATTCTATGGGCTGAGGCGATTTTTCAGTTGTTTAATGTTGACAGAAGTGACTAAACTGTTGTGATTAAAATGTATAATTTGGAACTACTTAAAATTAAGTTTCTAGGATGAAAAAATAACAATTTAAAATTTATGTTTCTTTTGTGGTTCAGTATATATCATTTCCAATTACATTTAATTTAATTTGTTACATGCTGTTTTTAGTGTCACTAGTCCATAAATTGAACCAGTTCATTTCTAGTACTGTAAGTGATTCTATTAATATGAAAGGAAATAATATGGATTTTGAGATTGATTTTAATCAGGTTTAGTTGAAACTGGACATATTAATACGTTGTTTTTGCAATTGTCAGAATCTGCCTGATGTACTTCCTTCTGACCATTATGTTGAAACATACTGATGGATCAGCTAAAAGCTGTGCTGGATTAAGGTAGTGCAGCGCCTGTAGGATATGCTATGAAAGGGACAAATATTAAAACATTTACTTGCATAGTAAAGTAATTCAATTTTTCTATTAGCTAAACAGATAGATAATACGACAAATATGTCGACTCTTATGTAAAAGCATTTAGTGTGGGGCCAGTAAAATATGCTACTTTTGCTACTAGGTTAATCTGTCACTGGCTAGAAGAAACAAATCAAAACAAGCCAGCAGTATACCATTTTAATATACATGTATATGTACTGGAATTTCTTTAATAATGGAACAAATTGCCTGTCACGTTAATTAGTCTGTTTTTGATAGCCATACACCACGTTTTGCTTTACAATCTTAAAAATATAACTATAAAGTAATTCTGTTACAACTTGCTGTATTCATATATTTCTATGATTCTGGACACAAGGAGAGCTATTTTATTGGTTTGAAAGACGAATAATGGGTTAACTAGGATCTTGTATTGCTTTGTAACAACTGTAGACATACACATAGTTCGTTATGCTCAAGTTAACGCCCAAACATAAAGCAAATAAAACGTTTTGAATGAAGATATCACTGACAGTACAGTCGATTCTCATTTCTTCGAGCAATGTTAACCGATACAGGCAAAGACACGTAAATTGTTTATTAAACTATGTTAAAAGCTTCTACCCGTAGCTCACTACCAGGGGTGTGTGTTCATTTTCAAAATAATTACATCAATGTACTTATATGAGATGTAACTTAAAATCCCCCTCCACCCAACCCATCCCACCAAAAAAGAACACCAAAAATTATCTTTCGCGGGCTTTACGAAGATTTTCAACTTATTATCTGGAGAGACTCAGGTTTTGACCAATAAAAAATGTTAATTTTCTTAACTACGAAGAATATTAACTTCTCAACCTTTGGAATATTGAAAACACAAGAAATATAATTAAAATTGTTAAAATGGGAACTGGTATATTTGGTAGGATGTACTGTTTCAGTGAAAAAGCTAATCAGTTGAGGATCTATGGTCCCCTAAATTTTGCGATTTAAATAACATTTGGTCTTTGGCATTGTATTATTGCAACACTCATTGAATTTTCTGGATCCGCCACTGGTAATCTAATAATAGACTTATTGAGATTTTTAAACGTTCCAGATTACCTTATCTGGTTTAGTAATGTCAACGTACATGCACGTAATATTCTATTTGTGAAATAATATATATTGCACGAGACATCTTTCTTGTAATAGAAAAGATTAATCCATGTGTACGAGACGAATGCCTTTTCTTTTGCATTCTAGACAATTCGCATTTATAATTACAATACTATAGCGGGATCCAATTTAAAGGCATTGATGATATGTGGATCAGAGTGGGATGGGAGGTGTTAAGGGGGGGGGGGAGGCTGGACAAATATGTAGTATGGAAAATTTATAGAGACTCGTTTGAAATTAAAATAACAATACACATCATCTTAGATGATGAACTATGTATCAAATTTATTATGGTTTGGTTCCACTTTCATGGGTGTGTAAAGAAAACGAAGATCTTATAGCAGGGGAGTTGGAACGAAATTCACATGTGGGGAGGGGGCTGCTCCCGTTTCTGAACATTAGAATTTGCAGGTGAATAATTCAACGATGAATAAGGAACATGTTTAAGAAAATTATTGGGGGGCTCCAGCTCCCACCCCCCAATCCCCTGTCTCCAACCTGAATAGGAATTAAATGCAAAATGAACAAAATAATAAACTGTAATATTAAATACTTGGACATACCATTCGTAGCCGTTGATTAATAATGTGCTGAAATGTAATGTAACGTTATTTCTCTCCGTTGACATTAAGCCAGTGACGAGACTGACTACAATGTAACAATATAATGTTCCATTGTAGTGTTACACTTGCACATGATTTCAAGCCGTGAAGAGACAGGTAAATGTGAGGTCAACACGTAACTCCTTAATTAACACGATTTTCTATCTCAACCCAGTAATGAGACATTGTTGGTATATTGTAATTGTATGACACATAATATACTGGGATGCATCCAGAGTGGGAACCTTTTTATTTTTTTGTTTATGAAACTAAAATTTTGTCTACCATGTTTTATTCTCCGGCAGTAGTGTGCCTCCACCCTCACCGCAGTGGGTACTCTAGATCAGCCCCTAACGTACACGTAGGCTACTCCTTCCGATTAGCATCAAGGGGTCTTTTATATGTAGTCCCATAGACAGGACAGCACATACCACGGCCTTTGATAAATCAGTTGTGGGACACTGGCTAGAACGGAAAATGGGTCCACCGAGAAGGATCGATCTGACGACCGACCAGTTCACAGGCAGACACGCTACGGTTTGAGCTAGATCCCGCTCCTGTTTTATTTTGTGGTCTTACTCTTAAAGGTAATTATGCATGACTTGAAAACAATTTAGACAAAAGTGGTCTAATTTGTCAAACAAATTATGCCCTAAACAGAGGCGTTGGAACGAAATTCATATGTTGGGGGAGGGTGAAGGGCTGCTCCCGTTTATGAACAAAATTTGCCAGTAAATAATTCATCAAAGATGAATAAGGAACATATTTATGGGAATTACTGAATTGAGGGGGGGGGGGGCTGAAGTCTGAAGCCCCCGGTCCCAACGCCCATGCAATCTAATGTTTAGGTCAAGCCGTTTGATAAATACCAACTTAAATTTTTGACTTAATTAAGTCAATTTTTGAAACGAATCAGAATTTAAGATAGTTGATCAGGGCCGTAGCTAGCTAAAGAACGATATGGAAGCAGAAAAGTACGGCGAGGGGTCTGGGGTCCAGGATTGTTTAGTTTGAGAAAACGACGTGGATGCACATGCTGCCGTGCCTCCGGGCAGCTACGCGCCTGTTGATGAATAGGACAGGCTTCAATAAATAACGCTCATCATTCACTTCAAAAAGTATTGTTTATTTTTGTTAAAACTCATCTAGGAGGCCACTCCTCCTCTGTCTGTGGTAGATACGACCCTGGAATTGGCATATAGTCGTCAAAAGAGACAGTTAAGCGATGTGGTTTCTCTAATGTGTTCTCTTCGTGGCCAGCATGAAAGGAAATTACTTCGTGACTCGTGCCATTAAAAAAACGACGTACTATGTACAAGTGTAAAGAGAACGCAATGTAAAGACCAACGGACTTGTTATATTGCTTCTTTGAGAAACGAGAACGTTGTAAACGTTTGATAATATAGCCAGACACATTATTATATATCATTCATACATAAATAAAAGGCAGCGTTCAAATACGAGCTTTAACACAATCCCAACACTCTGCACTTGATCGTGAACCAAAAGTGCAATCACGATCTCTTTAAATAATCCCGGAACAGTTGAAATATCTTTGTTAAACAAATAATAGTTTTACATAACATTTTAATCTTATTATTATTATTACTATTATTATTATTAGTATTAGTATTAGTATTATTATATTATGATTGTTATTATTACTATTATATTATTATTATTACTATTATTATTATTATTATTACTATTATTATTATTACTACTATTATTATTATTATTATTACTATTATTATTATATTATTATTATTAATAGCACAGGGCAGCGATTACAGGTTGGTTAAAGTAATAGTATAGGTAATTTACCTATGTATATATTTTGGAGGCCGTTCCAGCCAGTGGTCCACAACTGGTTTATCAAAAGCCGTGGTATGTGCTGTCCTGTCTATGGGAAGGTGTACATAAAAGATCCCTTGCTGCTTATCGGAAGGAGTAGCCTATGTGGCGGCAGCGGGTTTCCTCTAAAGACATATGTCAG
>JAULBS010096330.1:0-32039 GCA_032355785.1 Symmetromphalus regularis | reverse complement strand
TAGCGGGTATATGGCCCACATTGGACGGGATGCCAACCAATAACGGTTATAATAAATTATAACCAATAATCGATAATTAATAAGCAGCCCGTCCATTTTGGACTAGGAGTTGTATGTACTTGTAATCAGAAAGGAATGCACCGGCACTTTGAATTCGTACGCGCTTTTGTTTTCTTCGATGTTTTCAGTTCCAAAATAAAATTATTATTATTTTCGTGTTGGGGAACTCAGTAACACGGTGTAATATTCGATGCCTTAGAATACCGATTGTATTACAACTCGTTTGTTTTCAATCGTACATCACGAGCGAAAGCGAGTGATGTACGATTGAAAACACACTGAGTAATATATTCGGTATTCTACGGGATCTCGTTATATTATCTCTATTTACAACAGGGAAAATACAGGGAATTTCAATTTGAAAATTCTGCGTGTACATTGATTGATACGTTTTAATTCACCAATGAAATTTGTCTGAAGAGCTTTTCTGAATATGATATTAATTTGTTATGAGATGTTAATCTCTTAAAATCAGTCTTCTACAGAGGCGGATCCAGGATCTCAAATTATGGGAGGCGCACTTGATAAAGCCGAGCGGAGGGAGGTGCGAAATTTTTTGGGGTATTTCGTGTGAAAAATCACGATTTTACGCAAAAAAAAAAAATCTTATTTTTTCCAATTTTAGGGGAGAGGGCGAGCCGCGCGCCCCCCCTAAATCCGCCCCTGTTATAGACTATTCTAAAAGTTATACAGGTGTTCTGTTGTTGTTTTTGGTCGGATTGAACCTTCTCCGTGGAGCAATTTGCAGTTTGGGCTATTTTCTATTCCAACCAGTGGTCCACAACTGGGTTATCAAAGGTCGTTGTATTTACTGTCCTGTCTGTGGAACATTGTATATAAAAGACCCCTTGCTGTTTGTTAGAAAGAGTAGCCTATGTGGTGGCAACAGGTTTCCTCTAAATCAATGTCTGAATGACCACATAATTGACGTGCTCAGTGTGCTCTAGAGGCATCGTTAAATAAAACAAACTTTTCTTTGTTGTTGTTTTTAAATTTTACACTCAAAGATTCATTCTTTTTAATCTTGTCTTAAAATGAAATGTAATATCTTGTTTATTACAGATACCGCAAAGAACTGGCAGCCAACAAAGATGAGACAAGTGTGAAGAAATCCTAGAATGGAATTAATATCTAAATATTGTTATGATATTGAAGACTGATTTGACTAGAATGGGTTTTCTTAATGTAGGATTTTAAATTTTAAAAGAGAAATAGAAACACTGTGATAAATAGGTTAATGATTGAATGCTAACTTCATCGTCAAAATGTCAGGGGTCCTGTGTCCACTCGTGTCCATGGGACCTCTGACGAATATAGTTCATAAAAACCTGGGCCGAGAATTTTGGTTTTTACTGGATGCTTCTGATGAGAAGCATCCAATCACAATTCGGCTTTCAATGCATCGGCCTTCCCCTTGTCGATGTAAATAATGAATCATGGAAGAGGAAAACAAAAAATTATATGTTCGTAAATTTAAATGAAAAAACTAAAGACACAACGACTTACCTACAACTTATCTAAAATGAGACGACTGCCCCGTGAAATACACCAGGTTTTGTGTATCATAATCTAAAATGCTTGGAAATAAACCGATCTGGCATATAAAACTTGCGATCTGATTGGATATTTTTAAGCATGATATCACCAAATTAGCTTTCGTATAGATGGCTCAGTAAGCAGCCCGGGATTTTATTAACTATATTGGTCAGGAGTTCCCGGTGCACGAATGGACCCATGACGTTGTGATAATGTTAACTTGGTCTGTTTAAACTGAAACACATCATCTGGAGTTTTAGTGTAACTGCATTGTTGATCATTTATTAATGAAGAATATGGTCCGCCTTAACATTAATGATGTCAAAATGAAGACCTGCATGCAAGAACCAGGTAACCCACGTTTTGACGTTTTTTTTGGCACCTTTATACACGTCAAACAACACTGGATTTATTAAAGCAAACACTACCTTCATAATGACACTAATGTTAAAGCAATACAAAAGTGCATACAAAATTATATTTCGATAATGTCAGTTTGGTTGAGAGCAAGAACCCAGCAAGTTAACTTATTAAATTATATTTTTATATTTTCAATGTTCGTAATAACCTGGTAACCCATCATAAAATCCTTATTTTTTTCAAAATGGCCGCGACGTGGGTTACCGGGTTCTTGCACGCAGGTCTTCGAATGATCACAGGCTTTGCTTTGTATTAAAGTTTCCATGAATCCAATTATTAACATTATCTGATAACTCCCATTCTTACTATAATTGATCTAATGACGTTGTTTATCATTGATACAGATACTGCTTCAAAACATTTTAACACACTGTGCCTTTATTTTGCAAATATCTGAAACAAATATTTAGTCGTTAATATTAATAAGTTTGAGGTAGTATTATAATTATGAAAGACAATCCTACCACTCCACAACAACTGGATACATTTTTATAACCGATTAAAACAGAAGTCTTCTCAAATTATTGTTATAATGGGAAAAAGAACTAAACTTTTGATAGAAATTAAAAAAATTAACTTATATTTTGTAACTTCATTATAGTTTATTTTCATTTTTATAAGCATTAACGTTTTTTGACCGATGATAATTTACTTAAATAATGTTTAAATTTGTAGCACTTTTGTGTTTGTAAATAGCTATGGATAATACTTCATTTTAGTTAAGAAATATAAAATGTGATACTTCTGCATAATAATTAGTGTAGTCAGAATAAACAGAACAGAGAATACATATGTATACCAACTATATTCAGTAATGATAATCAGACATTACAAAACTAATGAGAAAATCAATATATTTGTATGATGCCGAAGAAGATATTATTTGTAGTGTGTGCAATACTTTTTTTATTTTTATTCTTTCTAATTGGATAAAAGTTGGTCAAAGAGAAATTTTGAATTGTTAAATATTTTCATTATATATACATATATTTTAAATGAACTTGTTAAATATCTGACAGAAATATATCTAAAGTGAAGATGGTTTTCTCAGGTTTTACTTTACATAGTTTTAATGTTCTTTGCTGTGTATTAATGCACAAATTTGACTGCGCGTGATTTACTATAGCACATGAAGTACGTGTGCTCCGTTTTCATTGGATGATTACAACTTGTATGTTAAGTTTTCACTGGATGATTACTTGTGTAGTGTGTGTATACCAAATTTTCTTTTGATGATATTGTTTTGTAGGGTAGTGGTGGTTATTACAGTTAACATTTTATTAAATACTGTAACAGCAATAGAAGATCCTTGTTATATTTATTTTCCATCAGTACATGATAAAAAAACTTTTAAATACTAGTAGGCCTACAGGTCATATTTCCTTAGGAACTAGTTTGTTATTGTTAAATTCAGTTTATTGTAATGTTTTAGTATGCTTCTTTTTATTCGGAAGTCAGTTTGACATTAATATAACTTTTAACTTAATGTACTTCCATCCATTCAGACATTTTTTTAATAGGTGCAGTCCTGTGCCCAAGATCTGTCCATAATCAACTAAATTATTAAGAAAATGGACATACTGCATAGTATATTTATATTTTTGCGATTAAAATATGTTGCCACAAACCGATTTTACAGCAGCTTTAATGACGACATTGCCCGTTACTGCAGCCAATTTCAAGGACTGTGTCTTACTAACAATACCATGGTAACGGGTCAGGTGTGCAAGGGGATGTCATATGGTTTGTTGTAAAACGGCAACTTTTATTATTTTTTCAGTATAATTTAAAGCTCAATGCACGTGTTTCATTGGGTTTGTGAGTCATTAGTCTCTTGAATGTAATATCTTCATCCTCATACATTCATTTCAGAGTACCATTTGACTGCCTTCCAGAATTGGGTTATCTTTTAAACACTCCCACAATTAAATTATTTATTCCAGTGCGAAAAGACTGATAATTGCTTATGATGGGATAGATTCTAATAAACTTGTTGGGAATCTGTCATTTCAGAATAAAATATTTTATGACTGCTTGCTTGGTATTCTGTCTTGTCCATTTTCACAGTAATTATGGGGTTACCAAAGAAGCTTACTGATAGGTGGCCAAATAAAACTAACGGTGAATGTTCCAAATATGCAGTATTGAAGACAAATGACTACCGTAGTCTTTCATTACATTAAAACCATAACCAGTTTTAGCATGCGAGGCTCAAATCATTTTGACATCACCTTGTACTAGATTATTTAGGAAACCATATATCGCTTATAATCAGTTTCCGGGCTAAATCTTGGTCCGGTCTATTTTTGTACGGCTTGTTTACAACGAATCTGCGCACACGTGAACCATGACATTGGAATAATTATGTTACAAAAATACAAATATTCACTTTCAGAAAAAAAAGTAGAAAAAAACGTGTAACATTTACTAAAAATTAACTTTTTAAATCGTTGAGTGAAACACAACACTCATTTGGCATTGTAGATTAACTAAATAACGTGCAACATCAATACATACCAAAATAAGCAGAAATTGTCACTGGTAGAGTTCACATACATGGCATTGTGTCGTCTGGTTAAATTTAGAAAGTCACGTGACATATTTTACACTACGACAACTAGACAGTAATTCTGTCTAAAAATATACCGGTCCTAAAATGTCAACATCCGACCAGGTAGGGATTTCTTTAAAAAATATATATAAACAGATAAGATACGAAAGATTTATTGGTTGATTTTAATAGTAACATAAACAAGGTAAACTATTATTCTGTTACATTGATCGTGCGATTACAATTGCGCGTGCGCAAAAACTTTTCCCCTTAATAGACCGGAAACTGATTACATGAGGATACTTATTAACAGATATTTAATTTTAATTCTTAAAATATTTAGCTGTTGATGAAAGCTATCAAATGTCTTTCCTGTTGAGTATTGATATTGAAATTGGTGAGCAGTGGGCTTATACCTTGAGTATTGATATTATAGTTTATAGGTGTGAATTGGTGCATTTAAAAATGCATTTTTTTAACACTTGAAAATGAAGTCTACTTAGCCATGAGTATTTAGTTTCTTACTTCCATCAGTTTTTAACCTGGTGATCTATATATAAAAAAATTTTAATATAATAAATCATGTAAAGTAAATATCTTAGGTTTAGTCATGAGGTATTACTACGAGTTGGTTAGAAAATTTCTTGCATTTCATACTAAATAAAAATGTAGGAGAAACTAGCATAAACACATTTGTATGGTTTTTTTTTTATCAGTTTCATTGAGAAATCCATCATTGGTTGAATGCGGTGAGAAACTGATTGACTGACACATGGTATGTATTTCATGACTATTATAGTGAAAAAAACCTTTAGATTTAATGCTAGGTTATGAATATTCGTAGTCCTATTAATAAATGTTTTATTTCTTTCTGTGTGTTTGTTTTGCTATGATCATTATTTATTGTCCTGTTTATATATGATGCATACCGACTCTGGTGGTGTGTAGTTAAGCTGTTGACTCACAGCTGGTAGATTCAGGGATCAAATGTTGGTGGCGACTGGCTCCATCCTGATTGCTCCACAAGGCTCAGTTGACATGGTGGGTTAGGTATATATACCATTTACACAGATCATTGGTACACAACTGGCTTATCAAAAGCTGTGGTATGTGCTATACTGTCTGGGGGAATGTACAAATAAAAGATTCCTTGCTACTAATTTGAAAGAATAACCTATGTGACAGTAGTAGGTTTCATCTATATATATATAAAAAAAAAAAGTCGCAAGCACACTGTATGTCTGACACCTGGGGTATTGTTAGACGACCAATCTTTTCCTTTTTATGTCTGAGTTGTAGTTACTGGATCAGTTCATCTCACTGAACCCATTCCAACTTCTACCCAGTGGTCCATGCCTGGGATTCCAGAGTTGTTCTGTCTTTGGGAAATTGCATATTTGTGCAATTCTCAGAATAGGAGTAAAATAGTGTCCGATGTATTTGGGTATGTAACAAAAACACAATTTGGTTCTAATTCCATCAAATTGGATGAATATGTGTCGTTTACTTTGCAGCCAATAAGGTAAGGGCGTATTGGTTGGTCCAGAACCAAACTGACAGGGAAGTGTTTACGATCCAATTTCTGTGAAGTGCAAAAAAAAAAAAAAAAAAAACCCGTCCTGAATATGGTTATTCTGTGAAAACAGATTATTTTTGCAATTGTAAAGCCTCACTGGTCAAATTTGGGGTTTGTGGTAAGCAGCTATATCTAGTCTTTATCCCATTTAAGTTTCATGCCTATGCATAACGTATTTTTCATGCAAGGCACAGAGAAAGGCATGTCCTAAATTTTGATCAACTCCGTTACAACTGCCATCTACACGCAGCCACAGAAAGTCGATCACAGCATTTGTGGAAGGAAATTCAAAATGAAAGCCCAAGATTGAAAGCTGATTTCCTGATTTTTGAGGAGAAAGTTTTGAAAAAATAGTTTGTAGAAAATTCGTAGCTTTATTCATCCATAAACTTTGTTACGCCATTTGTGAAATAAGTAACCATAGAACGCCTATGATAGAAGATAAGGCACCATAAATCTGTCAAAAATGATGTATTTGTTTCAAACTTGTCACGTACCATGCAGTCACCAGATGGGCAAATATTAAAAAATAATCAACTCCGTTACGATCAACTCTTACGATTTGGCTGTAATGGAGTTGATGACTGTTCCAAAAATGCATTTCTATGGCAATTTCGACCATGAAAATATGCGTTTCCAAGACGGATGGAATAATTGTACTTTTTCAACTTTAATTTTGATGTTTTATGAAAAATAAATTACTGTAATGGAGTTTACATGCCTTCGCCAAGCAGTGTTATTCCAATGGCAATGTGAAAACAATGCCAAGACAATGGAGGGGAGAAAAGTGCACTGTTCATAGTGCTTTCTATACTCTGACATATCCAGCTTGATAAAAAAACACACACCTGGGAACGAGAGAATTTGGAGACAATTATTTTTAATGACTGAAAAGTCCCCTATTCTGAGAATTACATATTTAAAGACGTCTTGCTACTTATCAGAGCCATTTTTTTTTTCTGCCGATTATACTGTTGGGGAGTCGTTGAACATTCCTTTCTTTGTTCTGAACATAACACATTAAAAGTGAACTATGGTATACACTTAATCTATGTCCAAGACGTATTAAGAGTTAAAAATTAAAGAGAATGTAATGTGCTCACAAGGAACGTTCACATTATGCTGTTCTCACGGCCAGCCTTAAGCCAATTGGGCCCAGCACTAGGATAATCTACTCTAGTCTTGTCAGGTAAAACTGCCTTCTAACAAATGGACCCCTGCAGCTCCTAAGGCGGGCCTTGGCTGTTCTGGATATGCAATCCTGAAGCCCAAACACAAGAAGACAAATACAGAACTATATTCTTCAAATTATCAATTTTGCCATCCTTCCATTATCTAGCATTGCTATACAAATTATTATTGAAAAAGCAAGTGATATTTTATCACAGCTAAATCTTAATGATGACAAATACGTATTCAGATTAAAAGGTTGCAAAGTGCTGATAGTTTCATATCAAAAAGGACATACGGTCAAAAATGGGTAAACTAGAATTGCTCTTATGCATAATGTTAACAATCGGTCCAGAGTTTCTAACAAAGTGAGTCTTAACTACTACAATATATATACTTCACATCCACACACATTTCTTGTTCCATGCACTTTTAACTATTACAAACACTGGATTTTACAAAATGAATATTACAAATAATAAAAAATAAATAAAAAAATTAAAAAAAACATTTGTGGAGACCCAGCCTTCTGCATGTTATCCACAAGTTAAATTCTGTCCCTTGTGTGTGGTTACTTTAGACTGAGAAAATCCCAAAGATACACAAACTTTTTTAAGACTCGCCTTGTATGTACAGTGCAGTATTAAACCATGGCTGGACCCCTAGGATTTGAGGTACTTCGGGTCCCTGTTTAACAGAGCCTCAGTAAAAAAAAACGGACATCAACAAAGTCAGCCATATGGATAACACGGCACTGCAACAATACGTATTTGGTAAATATATGTCAAGCTGCCCAATATTAATAAATATATATCAATACAAAATGCAACTAAAATGATACTATTTCGAATGTTTATTCCATTATGAACATTCAGTTTAAAATCCAATAACCATGTTTTGTATGAAAATAATTATATTAGGCAAGAGATGTGCACCAAAAGAATACATTTAAGATTCTCAAGATCTATACCAGCCACATACTGCCATTTATGATTAAATCATGAAAAACATTAAATTCATAAAGTTGTGTTTGTTAATATATTAAATCATCTACTAAATACATCCACTTGTAATGTACAAATATAGAAACAGGCGCAGATGCAGGATTTCTGGAAAAGGGGGGTGAGGATCCAAATCCAAATGTGATGAGTGAATAGGACTGTGGAAAAAATCGTTACTTTTCACGTCCTTCCACTTAGGGAAAGCGTAAAAAAAACCAACAAAAAAAACTGAGAAAAGTGGGGTGGGCTCCAGACCACCCTCTGGATCCTCTACTGACAAGATAGTCTTACTAGTTTTCTACCAATGACTTCTGAAGTCCTTAATTCTGTGACATTTGCCTGCTGCCATTTCACATAAAATGCATTCAGCGTGACAAGGAACACCATAAAGAAAAGAAATTATAAAAATTAATACTATTTTAAAAACTAATATTTCATTTTAACGATTAAAAAAACAAAAGAAGTGTCTAATTTTTAGGTGTCTTTTTAACAAAGTCTGGAAATGGTTATCTACATATGTAATTTTATCTTGTTAAACGTTTCCAGACTTTGTTTCAGTGTTAAAACTAGACTTTATTATAATTTTTATAAGCATGAGTGCTGGTTTTATAATATAAGTTATAATTATGGGCCCTGATTTAGAGTATAAAAATTGTATAAGAACAAACAAGTACAATTTGCAACCAAAGAATTATGAAGTTTTGTCTGGTACGTAAAACCAGTTATGTTAAACTCTTGTAAAACCAGGGTCATGAATTGGCCACAATTTTTTTATATATTTCTCAAATTAAACAGACAAGAACATATCAGATATAAAAGAATCCAATTTAAATTGGATCCAAAGAATTATGAACAATTAAATGTGCCATCTCAGCCCATGGGCAAATTCAGAAGAGGGAGTCTTGACTTTAGACACAGTTGATCACCCTGATAGCAGTTACAGGATAGTTTTTGTATCTTCTTAATTACTAATACATATTGTATATTATGTACTAAAAATGTTTTACTAGTTACTGAATACTGGGTAGGTGTAACATTTTTGTTTAATATCAAATTTTTTTAAGTCTCTTCTCAACAGATGATCTTGATCAAAATTTAATTAATTACAAATCAATTTTTAAAAAGTCAATAATGGACATAATTCAGATGATCCACCCCCACCATTGCCAAAAAATAAAATAAAATTTATAATGCATTGCTGATATTGTTTTCCAGACAGGAATAGATTATTTTCCCCAATAGAATAGCACCTTTTGTACTGGGATTCTAAACCAGCTTATGAAGCTAATACAAAACAAGGTTGCCTCATCTTTTCACCAACACAGGTGAAAAATAACACGTGTGACACATTTTCTGCAGTGCCTGGGCCCTACACTGTTTAGAACACGCTCTCTTTGGTCTAAGTTGCGATACCTTCTGCTGCAGAGCTGCAAACCTTGAATGCGTTTCTTTCTCTATTACAACAAAGCAAGCATCGAGTTTGTGCTCTTTTAACATGTTGCACGAATCAGTGTGATGTGGAGATTTAGATGCCAAAAAGCAGGCATCAGATTCCTCATTCAAGGAAAACACTGAATCAATCTTAATTTGGACAGAATCATCATCTACAGTCATCTCCTCTTTAAATACAATCAGCTCCTCGTTCGTGATACTCATCTGTGTAGATTGTGCGAGATTTTGACATTTCATTTTAGTCTCATTATCTTTAACACAACCCTCCTGATGAATATTCTTGTCTGTTGATGTGTTGAATTCCAAACCTGAGACGTCATACATGTATCTCACTTTCTTTTTCAGAGGCAAACTACTTCCATCAGAAAAAATAACTTTTTTTAAGACATCCGTTTTGATCAAATATTTTGGCGTTATTGACAGTTCTGAAGGAGAAATCTTTTTATGTCTTTTTAACATATGTGCAAGTCGAAACTGATTGATGTTTCTTTTAACCAATTTGATTTTGTTTAAAACAAGATTTCTGTCCACAACCCGATCATTTTTATGTTTTGGATTTGGCTGAATGGGAACACATGGTACTTGGGTGTTGACAATTTGTTTTCTATGATAACATGCAGGTGCATGATGGCAAGAATTAGATCTTATCTGCTCTCTTTTATCGCGTTCTATGTCCGATGACTCCATCTTGGGTGCAAACTGCATCCCCAAAAAACAGTCATATTTCTTTTGCTTGCTAAAACAGAGACCAGGTTGAAAGGAATCTTTTGTCTTACTTATTCCACTCATATTAGTTACAGATGATGGTAAAGTCTCCCGCTGCTTTTCCTTTCTAAAACATACATCCTCTGCTGTTGCCATGATGAAAGTTTTACAATTTTGTCTATTATCCCGTTGTGAATCAGATACTCCTTGACAGGAATCTAATTCAGCCTTAATGTCCACACTCCTGTCGTTTCCATAAACATCTTGCAACCTTTCTGTTTGACAGTTTTGAATATTAGGCTTTATAAAATTATGTGACTGCATTAATGAAGGTACTGGCAAGAGGGTAATGCTTGTTGGACAAGTGACTAAAGGGCCACATACTTTACTGTTATCCTGTGTACTCAAAGAATAATTTGGTAACAAATATTTTTGATTATCAGAATTATTGTGGAAATCCAACTGAGCTTCCTTCTGGGAGGAATAGTACAAGGAATACTTCCTTGTATTGCCCAGTATTCGCTGTCTAACTTCACTTGACGTGGATTCTGGAAAGTTAGTACGAGTCAGCATCTCAAATGATTTACTTGTAATAGGTAAAGAAGACATAAGCAGCTTGTTTTCATTTTTGCACCTGCTAACATCACTGTCCTGTGCATCAATTGGTGGTAGTTTTGGCAGAAGAGGAACAGATAAACCTGAAATGCATGTCATGTCAATCGGATTTAGATTCCTAATTATCTGCTGGCCTGAGGGTAATGTTTCAATGTATGGCACATCAAGTTTAGAAATTTGGTCATTCTGTACAATTTTCACACTGTTAGCAACAACAGGTTGGTCGACATCTTGCAACAGCATAACTTTCTGAATATTTGATGGTTTACTATTACTTGCATCTGCAGGCTGATTAAGTTTAAACAGATGGTTGCGGTTTGCTTGATTCTTTGTGTGTTGTAATGCTATAGCCTGGTTACCCTGACTGTTTTGTGAAGGTAAAAGAAAACCAGTATTTTGATTCTGATTGCTGTTTTTATTTTCATGTAATACTGCACCATCAGCGACAGATGCTGCATGTTGTGTTTCAAGATGAGCATTGATGCATTTCACTATTGTATTACAACTTCCAGGAAATGTGCTGGGTAGGCCTAGTCCAGGCTGCAATGTTGAGATACCAGATGAACCATTTTGGTTTACAAAAGGAACAGTTACCATATTGTGAGCAATTTGGATTCCAGTTTGTACATTCTGACATACTGGTACAGTACTGACTACTGGAAGTGAATGAAGTTGAACTAGCTCTACTTGTTGATTTGCTGGTGGGTGTACAAGAGCTGAGCTAGGTATAAATGCAGAACCTGTAGGAATGATGAAACCAGAAATACCAGAAGCAGAACAAGGTTGCTGAATGACTGCTGGCACAGGAATCTGCTGCAGTGCATTTGAAAGTCCTGTTTGTGCTGAAAAGATGTTGGATGACAGTAATGGTGATATTTTCACCTGCTGATTTGGATTCTGAGAAAGAGTTAAATTATGTTGTTGATTAGGAAACAATATTTTAGCCGTCTCCATTTTCACCTGCTGATTTGGATTCTGAGAAACAGTTAAATTATGTTGTTGATTTGGTAACAATATTGTAGCCGTGCCCATTTTCAACTGCTGATTTGTATTATGAGAAACAGTTAAATTATGTTGTTGACTTGGAAACAATATTGTAGCAGTCTCCATTTTCACCGGCTGATTTAGATTCTGAGGAACAGTTAAATTATGTTGTTGATTTGAAGACAGTACAACAGGTGTGCCCATCTGTAATTTGTGATTTAAATTCTGAGAAATTGATATATTTGGTTGCCGATTTGGAGACAACATTGTAGCTCTACCAATCTTATGTTGCTGATTTGTATTCTGTTGTTGATTTTGAGACAACATTGTTGCCATGTTCATCTGAATATGCCGATCTGAATTCTGAGAAACAGATAAATTTGGTTGTGAATTTGGGGTCAGTACTGTAGCTGTGCGCATCTTAAGTTGATTTGTGTTTTCTGGATTAGAACTCAACAACACAGAATTCTGCTGAAATATGTTCTGCGGATGATTTTTTGATAGAACTGGTACTGTTACAGAGTGGGTCTGGAACAGATTTGTAGTTTGTGAAATTTGGTTCTGGTGAAGCAAATTCTGTTGATTTGATGATGATGATAATACTGCTGCTGAGCTACCCGAGTTTTGCTGTATATTCTGCTGAAAAATACTACTCTGAAGAGAATTTGGCTGAGGCAAACTGTGTGGTTTATTAATCGCAAATATAGTTGCAGAACCCATTGGTCTTTCTTTACCACTTGTTCTCTGTTGGAAGAAAGGCAAGGCAACTTTTGCATCAGACATTGGTTTGAAACTGTTGGCTGGCAGATCTGTAGTTACTACAACATGGTCATTGTTAACTGTCTGAGTACTATTCGTGTCTTTCAGACGACGCTTACGTTTACCTTTTGGAATGGCAACATTTGGAATAGATAACTTGGAAGATAATGGTCGATACTTATTTAAAACAGTTTTACTGTTAGGCAACATCCAGTTTTTGTTCTGGGCCATCTGGTTTGACACTTTCTGTGGAGATTTTGATAAAATATCTACATATTTTCTGTTTGTAACAACCATTTTGTTTGGACTCTGAACTGGAGAACTTGACTCATGTATTGATGGTACTGTATATAAAGCTGCACTTGAAGAACTTGAACACGGTTCAGTTTTAATGGAGGACATTTCTGTTCTTAATGGCTTTGATATGGTGGAGGACTGTTTTGTCATCTGCACTAAGAATGGCCTGTTATCATTTTGAGAGTCCTCAATCACTAGAAGAGGTTCTTTCTTAATAAATTGCAAGTTATCCATAATTCAACACTTTCTGGTTAGTTTATTATTATTAAATGTAACTATACAAGTTGATGAAAATCATCATGCTGATCTTCGTGTGTGCTTCATCCATCATAATAGCAATTCACCAGTGAACTCCTGCAAATACAAAAAATGCAGTTTAGAGACAGCAAAATTCTTATTCGATTGCAGTCGTTGTTCAGGCAGTTCCATATCAAGTCTTTGAACTCGTTCACATGTAATCGTATATCAAATCATTTTTATTTTAATATAACAAACAATTACTTACTTTTCTACAATAACAATTAAACTGAATAAAATATGTAGTACAAAGTCGTAGTCGATTTTTAAAAATATTTAATTTTTGGTGTAGTTGCGGATAATTTGAGTAGTTCCCAATCATGGCACCTATCAATTCTTACAAGTACTTAAACAATTTTATTTTCAATGAACCTCTTTGAAAAGGTTTGCAATAAAAATAATTAAATTTTATCTGCAGGATACTGTTCCATAAACAAACCCTAACTATTTTTAATAAAACAGATAAAAAAACAAAAACGTAATAAAACACTATACAGTCAGCTAATATCTACGATATAAATGTAACAACTTTAAATAGTACACCATATCTTTCTTTACACATGTAACTTGTATTATCATTCTTAAGTATTATAAGTAATTTAGTGATAACAAGCTAAAAAAAATAAAGCGGTGTCATTTCATAAAATGTAGGTGATAGGAGGGCATCAGCGTTTCTGCAGAAACACCCTCATACTTTGAAAACTCTCCGGATTTCGGCCACTTTATTTTGTCGCTGAGCCAGAAAATATTTTTATTCAGCAAACAATTTGTTTTAGTGATTTTTTTAATAAGTTGTCCCCTAAAAGATGGAAGAGGGAGCAGGGCCAAATACAATCCCTAAATCAATAAACAATACTAAAATCACATGCTTACGCACTAGTGAACAGTAGTAGAAGTGTGTTATTTGAGGGAGGCAAGGCTAAATATTAAGGATGAACTGCTAATTGGGTAATGTTTATGGATAAATGTTTATGATTTATGGCTGAATATCATTTATTACAAAACAAACAACAAATATACATATCCTGATGCAGAGGCGAATCGACCCCATGGTTGGGGCGAAACGACTCTCTACGAGCGGAGAAATAACCCAGTATCAGGGGCAAAATGACTGTGCGGACGGGCATAAGAGCAAAATGACCTGATACCATGGTTTATAATATGATTCAGAACTGACCAAGAAAATCATGGTACAGTTTCAATTTTTTAAAATTTAATATGATTATATTAACAAAAATCATACCCTGCTAGTCTATTAAGTGCAAAATGTAGTTTATTTGTAGGCAATGTTTATTATGTACTGTCACCTATTTTGTCGATGGTGTAACTTTCAAAAACACTGTACGGGAAATGTCGAGTCCGTTATTGCGTAACTTCGTTCAGACGACAGTTTTTAAAGATTACACATTTCTGGTGAAATTTTGATTATTGTTTTTTCAGCACAGCTCACTATTAAAACGAACTGTAATAACACAATAATAACATTTTTCGATCGGTTATTTATTAGACGTTTATACAAGCTGAAACAGCATTTTGATCCAGAACTACCCAAGATCCAGAACTGTATGTGACCAAAATAATTACAGTATAAAAAATATTAAAATGTATGTATTACTAGTATTAGTATTACAAGTAAATAGTTAAAAATATACAGATGTTTTAGGACCATCCATGGATGTCAATGTTTTTATATACTGCAGACAGGATCATAAAACAATTATATTGAAAAAAATAAAATAAAACTAATATTACGGAAAACCACCACCAGGATTCAGTCTGTTATAAAACATATGGTACTATATTTACGTTAACACCGTCCAAAACCAAGAGGGGTTAAACACGCGTTTTTATCAAATTACATTAATACTAATAGCATACACTCAATACCAGAAATAAAAAAGTATCCTTATTAATAACACACCTTCTTCACAGATTAATAGACACGGTAATTTAATGAGATCAACTTGCTTTTGCACATTTACAAGTTAACGTAGAAGAATAGAAAACAAAAAGTAAAAACCGGAACTGCATTTTACAAGAACCGAAATCCATAAATCTAAACGTTCAGAACTGATACTAGGCATTATAAAATTATAAAGAATAAAAATTATAATTCAGTAATACAAATCATCTAACTTACGTCAGCACACACAGTGGCAGTGCTGTTTTATTGACACTGACCCTGGCCAAGAGTTTACTGGTAAACAACTTTAACGGTGTTCCTGAACTTCAATATCCACAACATTTCACCGTAACGCATGCGCATATCCACCAGAATGACAAAATAACCATAAATTTATTTTTTGTGGGATTTTGACCTCTTTTTCTGGACAATTAACATATACAAATTTATATACTAAATAGAACATATACCAACAATTATTTACTAAATCTAAAAAGAATAAACAAATCGTTATGTTTAAAGGGGCTAATAAAAAAATTATTATTATTAAAAAAAAAACACTCCAACAACATATATGTAATATAGGAATTGTTTTGCTCAAAGTGCTTGATACTGGTAGGTCCTGGGACCGGAGATATTCTCCCATGGGTAATGTTTAATTTTAGATGACATCAAACCCGATTTCCTTGTATTTTTAAACGATGATTTTTCTCTTGTTTCAAGTCAATACAAGAGGTATGCTCAAATCAGAATTTTTAAATTTTAAAACTGAACGCGATTTTCTGGAATAAAAATCACAAAATTAGTCATTTTGTAATCAAGACGAATTTTTAAACTTAAAACGCCACAAAATGCGATTTTCTGATATCTGTATTATAAAATAGCGATGGTTAAGAAAAAAGTGGAAGGGATGAGCCCACCCACAATGTACCTGAGAGAGAGAGAGAGAGAGAGAGAGAGAGAGAGAGAGAGAGAGAGAGAGAGAGAGAGAGAGAGAGAAGTCGTGGCGTAGCTTCCTTTAAGTACAGAAGACACGTGCCTACACATTTTCTTCTTCATAATATGCCTCAGAATGCAGCTGCGGCGATATATGAAGTCTATATCGCCGCAGCTGCATTCTGAGGCATTTCCGGGCGGGTCATGCCACCGGACGCCCCGAGAGGAACTGTGCTTACATATTTATTTATGCCAAGCTACGCCTCTGGAAAGGAAGGAAATATATTTGCTTCAATTATAAAACTGGTAGGTATAAATGAGGTGCTCTGAGAAAGACGAAATTACGTCAAACAAATCTTCTTCCGATGTAAAATCTCAATTCGTTTACTTTTCCATTCCCTAATTTGAAATTAACCACAGAGGCGAGACAAAAACAATGTCAAGCGATATCGTATGGCACATTCACTTTGAAGTATTTTATTACTCGCAACATTAATATGAGAGTGTAAGCAGTTTAATGTACTGAAAACAAAAATAGCTACGTTTTAAGAGAAATGTGCAGTAATTTTTCAATTTGTTGCACGATAGATCCATAAATAATATTCCATAAAACATTTTTTCTTTATGTTTGATTCTCTAAGTTTAAAACAGTTATTTAAAACAAAATTAATGGTCCAAACAAATTCTAACACGATCAGTATCATATGACCACATGTCTTAGTAAAATGTCCACCCGAACCCCTTGCTTAAACTATGTATGCTTACATGTATAGACACATAGTGTGATACACACACACACATTTTACAGAATAATTCATTTTAATTAATTTATTTTTGGTTCAAATTATGGTTAGGATTAGCATCATTTTGTAAATAACCGTGCATCAAACTGATACCTCTTTGGATCTCGAGAGAGAGAAAGTGAATCCAGTTAACATGTATAATTTTATGGATTCTCTATTTACAGCATAGGTATAAGTTAGTACCTGCACTATAATTAATATCTTTTATGTATATATATATATAACATGGTTTCTGCTAATGCTGAATTCAGTAACACTTTCACAACTGGTGTCATTAACACATGAACTCCTTTGCAATTTGCCTGATATGTCTAACCCAAATGAGATAACAGCTTCCTTTCTTTCAATGTGTGATCACTTGTCCATGAATGCAAAACTGCTAAATAAGTGGCCTCTGTTTTTACAATGTGACTCAGATGTTGCCTGACAGACAGTCACATGACAAAGTCAGAGAGATCACAGCAAAGGTTTTGCTCACTTTGCCTGGTCACATGAGGCCTGCTTATAAATGTAGTCCTCAGTTCGTACTTGTACTTTCACCATTTCGTACTTGAAGTATGAACTGGTTCATGAATACTTGTTCTTTTAATTTTACCAGTTTGTGTGTCTTCTGTTGCCATTTTATACTCATCTAAAAAAAAAGAATGAAATTGCATTATATTGTGAATTGAGGTAAAGATCAACATAAAAATGTTGTAGCTCTGTTAAGTTTTCTTTACCATAAATATTTTTCCTGAAACTTTGTTCTGTTGGTCACAATTTAAAATTAAATTGCCAAATCAATTTTATTATTGTTGTATTCCAAAAGCATTCGATCGCAAGTTTGATAATAAATGTTGTGTCAGATATGACTTAGTAAGCCTTATTTAAACATTGTTTTTGTTATGAGAAATGTTCTTTTTATTAGAGTCCCTTAGTGTTAATGCATTTCATGATTCACAATTGTTCGAACATTTATTAAATGGTTAATCTATTTCGTACTCCAGTCGAACTGGTTGTTGTGTATCAACTGGTTTGTACCCCAAGTATCAACTGGTTCCTTTATAAGTGTGAATTAGTATATAATGTCATGTATAAACAAGTCCCTGTGTACAAACTGATAGGCACAAAATGTCATAAGTACCAAACTAATGGCATTAAAGTAAAAAAGTGGAGTGGGATGTAGCTCAAATGGTGGTGTGTCTGCCTGTGAAGTGGTCGATCGTCGGATTGATCCTCAGTGGACCCATTTGCAGTTTGGGCTATTTTCTGTTCCAACTGGTTCATCAAAGGCTGTGGTATGTGCTGTCCTGTCTGTGGGACGGTGCATATAAAAGACCCCGTGCTGCTTATCAGCCGATGATAAGATAAAAATCAATGTGCTCTTGAGGCATCGTTAAATAAAACAATTTTTTTAAAGTCAAAGACCCAATTTCTCAATGACAGTTTGATTTTGATTTATAGATCAGACTTTTTACAAGTGTTAAAATAATAGTTTGACTTATGGATCAAGACATCACCGTTAATGATAAATTGGGACATACTATAGTCTCCTCTGCTGATTTTAACCATTGTATCACGAGGTAGGTGTGTCATGATACATCTGATTACTATTATTGTAATTAGGATTAAACATACCTATATAATATAATAAAATCTATTATTATATTTATATAATGATTATTTATTTACAGAATGGGCTACCAAACGGTGTACATGCCTCAGTTTTCTGAGATAGAGATGTAAGATAGTCATATTCAGTCCGGGTGTTGACTACATAGTAGCAAACATGGAGAATAACATCTCATCATTTGACATGTCAGCTGACAGAACGTTTAGAAAACTACGTCCCAGTTTTACCAAAGAAGAATCAAAATTCCTGCTGGAACTAATGGCAAAATATAAGACTGTGTTGATTGACAAAAACAAAGGATTTGTTACGGTGGAGCAAAGGAGAGAGGCGTGGCAGAACATTGCAGATGAACTGAACAACATCAACCCAAATGTTCATCGATCTTGTGATGAGGTGAAGAAACGCTGGCAGAATCTCGTCTATCAAGCCACAAAGGATTCTCAGAAACTGAAAGGCTTTTACCCTGGTGAATCACCTCGTGTTTCTGAGGTTAGTATGGGAATTTTGACTCTCATAGAAGAGTGGCCGGACTCTGTTGATGGCTTGACAGGCAATAACAGTTCTGGGTGTAAGGTTGAGTTGGATGTTGCTGACAATGAAGATGAAGACACAAGCACCAGTGTCATGATTCCTGATAGCCCACACTCGCACCATGATGAACAAAATAATTCTTTTGTAATGAACAATGCTGCTTTGAATAATACTGCTGTACCTACTGGTTTAATGAGACGAAATTCTGCAGATAAGAGAGATTCTTTTATTCCAGGGAGTACACCAGAAGAGATGATTCAGCCTGCCTTTCCACAAAGAACTTCGTCAGCTGGACGTTCAGCAATGAAACCACAACTTCAGGCTGGTTTTAATGGAACATCATCCATGTTATCCGAGACCCTGACTGTGACATCTGCTCCTGTTAGATCTAAATATTTGCATCCTGCTTATCGAGATGCTTCGCTGTCCTCACAAGGTATTGATGTCTCAGGAGTGCCGGCTGTCAAGAGAAGGTGTATAGAGTATGTTTCTAACAGTGATCTTGAGAACGAGGTTTTTAATAGTGATACCGATACCATTTTACTTGACAAAGAAAAATTACGACTAGACACAGAAAAACTTGAAATGGCAAGGGAACATCTTTCAATAGAAAGACAAAAATTAAACATGGAAAGAGAAAAATTTGCAATGGAAATGAAACTGGAACATGATAAACTGTGTTTTGAGAGAGAAAAATTTGCTGCTGAGAAAGATAGAGACAGGCAACAACTGATAATGGAAAAGGAAAAGTTTTTCTTTCTGAAAGAACAAGAAAATGAAAGGACATGCTTAAACAAGGAGCAGCATGAAAATGAAAAACAAATGTTGGCAATGGAAAAAGAGAAGTTGTCTCTGGAGATTCGTTTTTGGAAACGGAAGCTGTCACAGTCTGGAGTTAATCATGAGGACAATGAAGAACATTCGACACATAACAATGTCGACCACTGAATTATTCCGTCTTATCTGCACTCCATACTAATTATCAGCAAAAGATTTACCAAAAATTTTTTTATTGATCTGTGTCTGTTTAATGAGGATTTGATGTTCCCGATGTATGGAGTCATTTGATAGTGACTGTCTCAATACTAGGTGAGAGCAACACTTTAAACATTTTATTTTATTGACCTGCTTATAAGTTGACTCCCCTGCATTTTTGGTAATATTTTTGTGCTAAAAATTCAACTTACGATGAGTATATATACTTGTACAGTATATATAATGTAATCATGGATGTAGATGGCAAATACATGACATACCGGTAGATTTGGGTTTCCGCAGCTCCTACTACTGGTCTGTAGTTGGTAATATCAGTACGGTAACTTCTTGCTGAAATTTTTACTCCATTTTACATCCATTTTAGTCCAGCCAGTGATGATTATTAAATAATTATGCATGAGGACAAACTACTGTTAATTAGTTTAATGTTATTGTGGTCTTGTCATTTACAACATGATCACATTGAATGTCGGACAAATGGACATAGGAAACCCAGTGTAATGGTAACAAGAATAACTGAAAGTGTAATGATACATTGTTACATTCAAGGTGGACTAGGATCCATTGTTACTTTCAAGGTAGACTTGGTGAAATGATAAAATTAATTTATTTAATGAAATCTCAACAATGTGTACCTAAAATATATATGAGGAATGATTTTTTTCTGATATAACATTTTGGATAAAAAAGGTAGATGATCAAAATTTATTTTATGTATTTTATTTTAATTGACATGTAAATTATCTGGTGGCAATAGACTAAGTATATATAATTATATGTACATGTATGTATCTTGCAGTTGTTTTTTCAATTGTATTTCAACAATGTAAATTAGCAGTTTTTATACTTATTTTCATTCTTACATACAAGTGCACGTACATTTATATATATATATATATACAGATATCTGGTAGGTTCAAGGATGTCATGGGTATGCTGCACAGCTGCTTGCCCTATGCAGAAGTCGTTTGTCAGTATGAGATATGATTGGCAAATTAATCTTTGATATATATTTGGTTATTTTTTAGTTCTACCTGTTCAGGCCCATTCCATATTATGTGTGTACACATCATGCACATATTTTCTGGTAAACCAGTGTTAACTTGAAAAAGTTAGATTGATGTTGTTCAAAATGAAGTTGAAAACTGTCTAATTCAAATATTTTCTTAGAGATTCAGATTTTAATATGTACTTGTGTTGTTTTTGTGGAATGGTTGTTTGATTTTTATCTGTAAGTTTCAAATATAGATAATATGGATTTGGCTTTTAATATGACAAAGTCTTCCGGTTACATACTTATGTACAAATGATGTATGTTATTCATGAATGAAGTCATACAGTGTACTTAAAGGCTGATTTTCATCAGCTCGCATGACTTACAATTTTTGAAATGTTAGAGCACACATTCTGTATATTTGTGTTAATATTAGGTTTTGTTGTAGCTCTTATAATTCACACAGTGTTTGACAGCTTTTACATGCCGTTGCTAAATTGTTCTTCTGTGGCATTATGATGGCAGTTTCATAAAAATGAAAATGCTGCAAATATGTTAACAGTTTTGTGACTGCTGCATTTCAATTTTAAAAATAGCTTTTACAAATGAGTCTCTGTGGTCCAGCGGTAGGACATTGCACTCTCAAACTGAAGACAGTGGTTCAAAACCCATTGGAGGCTGGCTCACACTTGACTACATGCCAGAATTACCAAATGTTTGACATGCAATGATCGATGATTAACAAATCAATATGCTCTTGTGGTGTCGTTAAACGACCCCCATCCCCCTCCAAAAAAGCTTTTACAACAGTACAGCTAGATGCCACCACAATTTTGAGGGCTGTTGATGCCTAGCATGATAAAAATGATGCACTACAGTGAAGGTATGTAGTTAATGCACAGAGTAATCAGCATATTTAGTGGTCATGCATTTTTTTTCATCATTTTCACGAGCGTACAAAATGTACTTTGTGGGGGAGAGGGTTAAAGAGACATGTATGCTTTTCAAAATAATAAAAAAATGATGATAATACTATCAGCACAATTATCTTCTTTTTTTTCCCTTTTCAGTCTGTACACTTTTGTGGGGAGGGAAGCGGTTTGGAAAAAGAGTACGTTTTGTATGCTTGTGAAAATGATTAAAAAACCAATGATTCTTTAGACCACAGCAGTTAGGACAATAATTTAGTTTTTTAGTTTTGGTTAATTGTGACTGAATTTTCTTGGTAGGGTTACTGATTAATAACATGTTTAGTGATGTTTTCAGTATTGGTGAACCAGGTATATACATTGTGTATACTGTATTTGATCGTTTAATGGCACAGTGCGATAACAAATAATTTTTCCTATATTTATCGTTCGTTTAAGCGCACATGTAAAAAAAAAATCTCTTCTTTCCTCCTGATGTCAGTTTCAAATGGCACTTTACAACGATTTCGAAGTTTTATAAACAGCTTTTGATGTTTACGTGTTTTGAATCTCGTGATCCAGAGATGAGTTCACATTGCTCAGCAGCCATGAGACAAGGGTGTGTGCATTTAAACGGTCGAATACGGTATGTGTATTACGTACGTATGTAGCAGTTGTTATCGATTAACTTTTATATGAGTATCCACATTGTTAATTAGATACTAGTATATGTTAATACTGAAGGTTTGTATAGTGCAATAAAATGGTAAGTTATGGCTATTGGTAAATTATACCAAATATTACTTGTAAAAGAGATATAACCCATTTGAAATGAACATTATGCAGTCCAAACATATTTGTCTAAAACCATGTCTGTACAAGACAAAGTCAAAAAGACATCAAAATCATGCCATATTATTATTTTTAAACATTACTGGTGGAATTATTTGGAGCTGTTGATGGATGTTTTGATAATATGACTTTTAAAAAATTTCCCGCTGTCAGTTGTATATGAGTTTATTTTAGAAAAAAAATTCTTCATGCTTTAATTCTCAAATTGAATATTCTTTGTTTTCCATTTTAAAAGTCTTTAGTAAATTTTTTGGCAAATTGTTTATGAATCTCAATCTAAAGCATTTTATTTTTCACTCTGAGCTCACCCTGGAAAAAAAATTAGTTTCAGCAAAATACTTAGATATTTAAAGTACTTTGTTAGAAATTATTAAAAGTGACTTAAGTTTATTTCAAAGAAGTGTTATTAGCCAGATATCAAAAGCTTTAATAGGTTTGTGTAAAATTTAGCAATTGGCTTATTTAGGTATGGGCTGAGTGAGATCTGTTGGTGATCTACAAAGTTCTACATATCTCTGTATGTATGTGTACTGATCTGGTTTTAAATTAAATAGATATGTATGAGACATGTTTGAATTGCTGTGTTACTCATTTAGGCGTAAATTTGAGAGGATGAAAGATAAATACTGATTTGTTTTCTAGTCACTGCTTAATGTAACTGAGCTACAGTACTTACACAATTTTAACATCTTACCTACCGTATGTGCGTTAGACTTAAATTTGTATGTTATTTGTATTATTTTAAAGTCTGCACTTTAAATTTATAAGTTAAAGACTAGTTATATAAAGTTTTATAAGCATTCGGTCTAGGCCCTGGCTTATAAAACAAACTCCAGACTTCAATAACGCCTAATGATATCATTCATATAATATTATTTGTATTGTCACATTGTTCAAGTCTCCAGACTGTGTTGGTTGCAAAAAAGTTTTATAAGCATGAGGCCTGGTTTAACAGTGTGAAAGTCAGAATAACACTAAAAGTAATATTCACACCAAGCTTTACAAAATCCATGGGGCAGTAATAAAAATAATCTTGGCACATACTGTCAGGGTCTAAACTGATCCTGTTGTTGGGTGGGGGAGGGTTGGAGAGCCTTCACCAGACATGTTCAGAAAGAGAATGACACTAAAAGTAATAGTTGCACCAAGCTTTACAACATCCATGGGGCAGTAATAAAAATAATCATAGAATATATTGTAAGTGTCTAAACTGATCCTGTGGTTGAGGGGAAGGATTGGAGGGCCTTCATCAGAAATATTCAGAAAAAGGGAGTCCTATGATGAATTTTAACATTGTTAAAAGTGGGGTCTTGTAAACAAAAAGAACTCTAGCTGTGGCATTGAAAAGTTGAATATTATTTGATACATATAGCTCTAGTCATTGATACCTGTAGTTTGGCTATAATTAATGTTTTACACAGCCTTGTTGGGAGATGTTTAATATTTATATAGATGGTTTATATATTGAATGGGGTTTGTCTTAAGATCTGATTCATTATCAGCTTACAATCTTGATGCTAGTCTTAAGAATCTTTTATAGTGGATGTTTGATAGTGCCTGAGCTGTATTTTGAAAAATAATTTTATAATGTTTTTGCAAATATTCAGTAGAATTTTGATATTGTATTTTGTGTGTTTTTTAAACTAAAGCCGGTGAACAATTATATGCAGTTTAATACATGTTTGTATTTTCATGTTGATATTTGATAATTTGGTTGTATTAATGTATACGTTTATGTTTTGTCTGTAGCTGTGTTGTTGTGTGTATGCATTTCATTTGCCTGTAATACATTTTTATAAACAACTCATTCATTAACATGTTTAAAGTAGCACATGATGCAAATTAAGTGATATCACATCATATTAACTTTAATGATGTAAAAATTGTATATATAGCTTACTGTTTAAAACTACAATTTGGTGTTTTGCTAGTAGGCTTGTAAATGTTTGTAGTCATGTTAAGATGATCATGTTTATAACTGTTTTATCCTGGGGCTAACCTGGGTCTGGCTCCGCTAAACATCTACATGGAGAACGAAAATGCGGTTCTGAAAGTGAGTCTGGGTTAACATGACGACACAATGTTAGGTGGAGCAGGACTGGTTTTTATAGATATACCAGGTTATTTTGTTTCTTAGTAATCAGTGGTGAATCTAGGGGTTACCTTAAATTTGCATTAAAATAAATATTATAATTAATTTTTTTTAATATTTTAATGTTAAAGAATATGGATTCTTTATGGCCCCCCTAAATGGATTTTGTGGACCTGCCACTGGTAGTAGTTGTCTGACATCTCTGAAAATCACTGTCATTAAGAGAATGACCATGTAGATGTAACAATGTTTTATTGCAGGCTGAATAGGCCTGGATAAATTTAACCCAGGTTAAAACACTGCCTACATAGATATGGCAAACATTTGCGATGCAATTTTTGGAACTTGTTTCATGCCGTGTACATGCAGCCCTCGAAATTCACACAATCTTGCGATGACAATTTAGTTCAACTAATAACAAAGTAAATACCCGATAATGATAAAAATGCTGTCCCAGATCAATTTTGCAACGGCACTGCTGATTGCCATCGAGAAGTTCGAGGGCTGGTACGTGTACATTTTGTCTGATATTTGATCTGCCATTATGAGTCTCAGATTTAACTAGTCTTTCATTACAGTGTTCCTATTTACACGTCTTGTTATTTTAATACATGTTCACAAGAAACGGACCAAAGTTATTGCAAAGCAATGGGACCAAGTGTTTGCTTTATGTTTGATATAATTTTTGTGATTTTGATTTAATGGGAATTGTCGGTGATATTAAATTCAGTTCATGACATAGTCATAATGGCTAGCAGGGCCGGATTTATAAGGGGGTAAAAGGGGTAATTGTCCTGGGCCACCCTGCCAGAGAGGCACCCCAGACATAGAACTTCCTTTATAAAAAAATGTAATAATTATAAAATTAGTTCTATTCATTTTTTATTTTTTTTATTAATTCTATTCATATTTTATTTTATTTGTCATGCAATTTAATTTCTATGTTGAGGGGCCTCCGAACCTGAAGTGCCCCAGGCCCCCATTGTCTAAATCCGGCCTTGATGGCTAGTATACTGTATAACATTAGATCATGGTGTTAAACATTTTACATAGCACCATGTTAATTGTTCCCATTAAACCTTTTCTGTAACCATGGTGTTTAAAACATTTTACATACATGTAACACCATGTTAATGTATTTCTCATTTAAATGTTTTTGTAACCAGGTCATGGTCTTAAATCATTTTACATGGAACCATGTTAATTTCTCTAATTTAACCATTTCTGTAGCCTAATTGTCTGTAACAAAATATTTTATTATTGTTATTTTACTATAAAATAAACAGCCAAAGAGAAATGAGAAGTCACTAAATATTGTTATAAAGCAGTGTAATGTATACACTTACAGGGGTCGAACGTTGGTGTTTGGGGGCACAACGATTATTGCCTTGGATTCCTAGGAATCAAGAGGGCACCAAGACAATTTTGGAGACACATCAGGAACACAACGGCAAGTGTGTTTCCTGTGGAGCAAGCGGGGGGAAAAGGCACAGCAATATTTGCCTTTTTTAAAAGTGAACTTGAGAGGGCATTGTGGCAAAGGGACAGGACGTCACAGCAAATGCCTCAATGCCTTGGTGAAATTCGACACCTGCACATAATTGGATATTACATTTCTTACTTTTAAATTACATTATACATAGTCATTTCTAGCTGAGAGTATCCAGACTGACACATCTAATGTGTTTCTGATCATTGTAATGTTTGTAATAGCTAACAATGTGTTTTACCTTAAACTGCAAAGGCAAGTGCCTCTAAACTAGCACGAATGGCTTTAAAACAATAATGTATTATTTTACCTATATTTATTAATTAAAAGTTGTCTTTTGTAGTATAAAATCCACCTCTTATACACAGAAACTGGTCAGTGTTTCTTTAAGAACAATTCAGATAATATTTTCTGTTGAAAAATTTATATACTAGTATATGTGAAGTTTCATCGCTAAACACGATATCTCCATTCTTGACATTTTGAGAAAAATGGCATTTTGTTTGTGTGCAGAAATATGACGTTTGTGCATGGTGCTTATCATGTATTGGAACGAAAGCATATTATCTGCTACATTGATACATGTCAGATGTCGCGTTCTGCAAATAATTACAATGTGAACTTTGAGAATCCTTTGGTGATGATTTTTCAAATTTGGTGTTTATCGTGTTTTGCGATGAAACTCTTCATGCAATTTAGAGAAAACAAAATTAAAAATAGAAAAAACATTATTTACTTTGTTCTATTTCTGTCTGGTTGTGAGTTACATATGATGAGTTGTTTGAGATTCAGTTTCTGAAATATGCTTCATTTCTTTTGTATGCGAATTTAGTTTTAAAACGCACAGTTTATGTTAATGGTTTTACATTGGATTGGTCATGAATGTTGAAATTGTAAATATTGACCTATCTTTACTTCAAAATCAGAAGTCTGTGAACACCTGATAATAAACACCTGTATACATATTTATATTCCTTGTAATAAACACAGTGTTCTTGTAAGAAATTAAACTGATAATTGCAATAATAAAATAATTTTTCTATCAGGAAAGTAAATGTACAACCCCTGCAATTAAGAAAATGTCCACAGCCAAATAAATGTTGCAGAGAAATAGTGTTCACAGCATTTTCCACGGCAATTTTAGCGTAACGTATACTTAATTTTTTTATAATAATGAAAAAAATACACTTTGAAAAAAAAAGTAGTCCGCGGCAAAAAAGTGCCGCGAATAATGAAAGACTGCAGCAAGCTCCACGGCATTGCCGATTGCCGCGGATAATTTCAGGGGTTTAATGGATGTAGCAATTATTGTGTTCATCATTTTATCATTCACCGTTATAGGTTACATGGTTGTATTGTTTTTATTGATTCCTATTTCTGTCTAGTTAATACTAATAGATTTAACCATTCTTCTATCATTCCATTCTTCTTGTGAAGAGTTGTGATAGAGATTTTAGTGGTGATGTCTAACTAGTGCGTCAGCAATTTGCTCTTTCACAACCATCCTCACAACGTCAGTCTGTGGGACCCCTGACAAATATAGTTCATAAAAACCTGGGCCGAGAAAACAGTTTTTGATTGGATGCTTTGCATCATGAGTAGATCACAATTCGGCTTTCAGTGCATCAGCCTTCACCTTATCGATGTAAATAATGAATCAAGAATGGGAAAAAACTAACGGAAATACAGCGGTTATCACAAACGTCATTTTCAAAGGTAATACCAAAAATAAAAAATAATGACAGTTGCCTTCTTTGTAAGTAATTGTTACTAAAGAAGAACAGTCGCTTTATATTCAATGATAGTTTCACTGTGAAAAAGCAACTTCACATTTTCCACAAGAACATGACAGTTGCCGATTTGGCTTATGAAACGAGCGATCTGATTGGATAAAAAATTTTAGCATGATATCAACAAAAATATTTTCATGTAGATGGTGCAGTAAGCAGACCGGATTTTTATGAACTATGTTTGTCAGATGACCCACGGACCTAAGTGACCCCTGACGTTGCGAGGATGCTTCACAACCAAAAGGGTGCAAGTCTAAGTTTGGTACTTACTGATATCACTGAATGCCCCTAAGTGAGCTGTACCTGGCATGTACGTTTTTGAAGCTATCCCACATTTATCTTGAAATCAAAAGATATTCCACATAAGACTTGTGTCTAGGTGAGAAATAGTTTTTGACCCTTTTCTCAATTATCTGCTATCCCAGCTTTCACCATTTTGGTTCTGAAGCAGTGAATTACAAGATCGATTCAACTTACTAGATCTGTTGGATTTGATCTCGTCTTAAACAGTCCAAGTCAACCAGTGATCTGTCTAAAAGGATATAATTGTTAGTGTATTAAAAACTGCAGTTTGGGCTATTTTCCGTTCCAGACAGTATTCCAAAACTTTCTCAGAGGCCATGGTTTGTGCTGTCCTGTCTGGGACGGTGCATATAAAAGTTAACTTGCTGCTTATCAGAAAGAGTACCCTATGTTGTTGCAGCGGATTTCCTCTAAATAAATATATCAGAATGACCATATGATTAACGTCCAATAGCCGATAAGATACAAATCTTTAAATAAAACAAACTTTCCTTTTCTTTTATCCCCTTTCCTTTCCTTTGTTCATGACAGACGAACATATCCTCTTCCACCGGTCACACCTGTCATAAACACAGTCACAAGTCTTACCATGATACTAGCACTGGTTATGTAGTGAATACCCTGTCGGACTTACGGCTGGTAGGTACTAGGATCAAATCTCAGTCGAGGCATGGGACGTTTAATCTCAGTATCAGCCCCAACCCAAAGTATGTGTTCTGCAAGGCTCATTGGGTAGGTGTACACCATTTACACCAACCAGCGATCCACAACTGGTTTTTCAAAGGCCATGGTATGTACATATAACAGTTCTCTTGCTGGTTATTGATAAGGGTAGCCACATTAGTGTTGTGACAGTGGGTGTCGTCTCTCCTATGAGTTGTATGCCCAGAACCGTAATGGGATATAAACATGAATTACGTACAACCAACCAACCAACCAACCGTACCATGGTAAACAACCATCATCTATAGCATATCGTTTTTTTCAAATTTGGTGCTTATCGTGTTTTGCGATGAAACTTCATGTAATTGAGAGAAAACAAAATTAAAAATAGAAAAACATTATTTACTTTGTTCTATTTCTGTCTGGTTGTGAGTTACATATTTGTTGTTTGAGATTCAGTTTCTGACATATGCTTCATTTCTTTTGTATGCGAATTTAGTTTTAAAATGCATAGTTTATGTTAATGGTTTTTCATTGGATTGGTCATGAATGCTGGAATTGTAAATATTGACCGATCTTTACTTCACTTAACTGGATCTTAAAGATGATCAGTCCTACTGGTCCTTCATTAATTTTGTATAGTGTGTATGCAGTCATGAACCATTGCCTGGAACAGGAAATAGCATACGTTTTCTTAGGATGATCTTGCACTGAACTACATCCCAGTTATTACAAACACTTGATATGGTAGCATCTTGGAATAGATGGTATACATTTATTTATTGAAAGATTGTTTAACGACCCCTCTGCACAAAAACATCGGCTATTGTGAGTATATTTATTAAAATAGGCATGTACCTATGTACGTATTACATACAAACATGCATTAAATTATTTCAACAAGAAAAATATCCCGTTGGAGATATTTATTTTAATTACGTACGAGTACGTTCACTTCAAAAAGCAACATGTCCAGACTGTGTGATATTTTATACAGTTAATAGCATGTATTTCAAATCATATTCCTAATATTTTGAGTTACATTGCTCCAATATAATTATTTTAGTAGAATAGCCGGTAGCGTTTCAGAATTTGTAAAAAAAATTGTATGTAACTTATTTTTGTGTGCATATGCCAGTGTAATAGGTATTTTTGTTAAATTAATGTTTTGCTACTCACTGGTCACAAGTGTGTTTATATTTTCCATATTTTCGTAGTTAAATAATGTACATGAATAAAGATTCACCTTGTGGCGTGGCGTTGTTCATTTAAAAAGATTGTCAAAACCTGGTAATCTGTGTTTACATATACTATACGTACAGAAATGAAAACCGTCTGTTTATATAAAATAAACATGGTTTAAAGGCGAAATGTATTGGACATGAAAGCAAAGGCGTTCTAGACGGGAGTAAGGTAGGAAGCTTTTGCCACAAAGCTGAAGCAAGTTTCTTTTTCAGATAAAAATTAAAGTGGCGTTCGGTCAAAATGAGCATATTTTTTCTATTGACAGTCATGTGAGGGGGACTAAATTAATAAAGTTTCTTGTCTGGTTTTGTTTTGTTCTTTAATATCATTACAGTAAAAATGTGTAGTAGTCTTAAGTATAAATGTGAATAGACGTGATCGAAATTCGTGCATTTTCTTTTAAAACACTTAAATTCGTCCCAATCCCACATACAGGACAGCTCATACCACCTTTGATATAGTTGAGGACCACTGGTTGGAACGAAAAATAACCCAAACTGCAAATAGGTCCACTGAGAAGGATCGATCCGACGACCGACCGGTTCACAGACAGACACGCTACCATTTGAGCTAGATCCCGCTCCCGCCATATTTAGTATTCACAAAGTAAAGTTACCTTATCCAGTAAAACCATTCCTGAAGTGATTTGCATAAAAGAATTTATAAATACAAAATATGTGGCCATGCAGTCATGGTAAATTTGCGTGTTTGAATCTTCTTTCAGAACCAGGATAATATATCGTTCCTTTGAATGCTATAAAATATCTTTAAAAGCTGCTATCATCACATCCGACTTTATTGAATACTTATATTATTACCACTCTTGCTGTGAATTGCATCTATAAAGATACGAAACGAAAGTACTTGGTATAGAAAAAAAACCCTCAGAAACCATGTATTACGTAAGTTTTATTCATACATTGGTGGGTGTTTTTTGTCACTTTTTTCGTTTCGCCTAGTTAAGAGGACATCGTGGGCAAAGGGAATTGATTTCGTTCTATATAACCTAAAATGACCGTCTCCATTTTTAAAAGGATTAAATAGTTGCGTTTTTGTGATTGTGTGGAATCGGGCTGTATTTATCAAGTAACTAAGATTTAAGCGAAATAATAATTTAAAAAAAAAAAAAAACCAGTTCATTTTCATGATTTTAATTTTAGATCCACTAAAAAACTTCTGTTGATAAATATGATTTAAGTTTTTTTGTTGAAGTTTATTTCAAATGACAGAAACCAAGTTTATTATTATTATCGTCATCATTATTTTAAAAATTGTATTATTATTATTAATTTTTTTGTATATAAATCTGAATTTTTTTCATTTTTGAATTACCGTATTCGATCGTTTAAGCGCCCCCCGCACCTCCCCCCACCCCACCGTCTCGTGGCGGCCGAGCAATGTGAATTCGTCTCCGGATCACGAGATTCAAATAAATTGGTGTTATTTTGCCTTTCAGACGTGTGGGTTTTTTTTTTTTTTTTTTTTTTTTTTTGGTTAAA